>ML677333.1:12155830-12435540 GCA_007922305.1 Dermatemys mawii | reverse complement strand
CGGCTCGCAGAGCTGGGCCAGACCGCCGGCCTGGGAGTGCCGGGCACCGCAGCTCCCTGGGCTGGGCCAGCCGCCGGCCAGGGAGCACCAAGCACCACAGCATCCCATCCTGGGCCCAGCCGCGGGCCAGGGATCACGGGGTGCCGCGGCTCCCTGCTCTCGGCCTGGCCGCGGGCCAGGGAGTGCGGGGCGCCGTGGCTCTCCGCCCTAAGCCCAGCCCCCAAGCTGGGAGGGCGGGGAGTCCCGCGGCATGGCACACTGGCCTGGTCCCCAGGCTTGGAGGGCGGCGGCCCACCATGGCACGGCGCGCTGGCCCAGCCCCCAGGCTTGGAGGGCGGCGGCCCACCATGGCACAGCGCGCTGGCCCGGCCCCCAGGCTGGGAGAGTGGCGGCCCCCCGCAGCATGGCGCACTGGCCCGGCCCCTGGGCCAGGAGCACGGAGTCAGTGGCCTCATGCCCCCGCGGGACGGATAAAAATGGCCGGCAGGCCACATGTGGCCCGCGAGCCGTAGTTTGCCCACCCCTGTGCTAAAGCCTAATGAGAACTAAATATCACTATTAACCATTTCACTGCTGCTCATTGCAGCAGATGGAATGAGGAAGAAGGGGGCATGAAACTCATGAAGAGAACTGTGGTTGGAAAGGAAATGTAGATGGATGAGACACACAGAGAGAAAGGAGGATGGCGAATGGAAAGGCAGAGGGCAAAACTTGTGGTGGACCTATAGGGCCTGTGTACACTGCAAGCTAGGAGGTTTGATTCCTAGCTCAGAGAGACAGATTAGTGCTAGCTCATCTTGAGCTAGCATGCTAATAACAGCAGTGTGGACATTGTCGCATGGGCAGAGATCTAGGCTAGCCTCCTGAACTCGGGCCAAAGGGGTCAGGCAGCCTTGGACTTGCATGGCTAGCCCAAGCCACTACCCCATTGCAGCAACATCTACACTGCTATTTTTAGCGAGCTAGCTCAAACTGAGTAGCATGCGTCTGTCTACCCTCGCTGGGAGTCACACCTCCCAAATACAGTGCAGACATACTCAAAGGAAGTAGTTTCCCATTTCATCTAGGTGAATGCATCAATAAAGTACTGAACAAATAATAAATAGGAATGTCTAAAAGTTCAGAAGCTGCATAAAGACCATATTTCACCCTTGATCTCTATGCAAACTTCTTATCACTAGGGGGAATTTTGGTATGTATTGAGAATGGCTCCTAGGTTTATATTGGGACCCACAGGTCATCATTAAAAAAGATTTTGGCCCTTTTTGTAAAATGGGTTTGATTCTACAGTACTAAGGCAATGTTGCCTGTTCAATTGGCTATTTATTAGTAAATAGTTTCCTTTTTCCATGTTTCAATAGAGACAGTTTCTTAGGGTCATTTGTCTTACCTGGCACCTAGAGCATTGAATGTTAATCACTGAAACATTGGTCCCTATCATATTATCCAGTGATATTTGACCAATAGCTCCAGCACACAAGTGTGTGTATAATATATATACACACATGAATCATCTCACCCACCACTGAGATGTAGCCATTGCTGTAGTGAACCATATCAGCTGCTTAATACCACAGAGCAACATTATTGTGTGCCTCGGAGATCTCCTAAAATGATGATGACCCCTTAAATAGAATGTATCCAAACAGAATTATGATTAAAAATTATAAAAAGAATTTGTGAAGGCCAAAAACATATCCCTTAGGAGGAAATTCTGTATAATTTAATAGAGAATAAGCTTTCTATAGGAATTTTAAACCCACATATAAAATTATAATATAGGGATACGGTTCTTCTAAGTTTTCTAGGGTGGTTTAGTCCTCATAGTGACCTTTTTCTGACTGTATCTTCAGAGCCCTTACCCATTTATCTTTGTGACTCAATGCCATGTTATATTATATTGTCCTCTGTTTTTGTTCAATGTAATTTATGTGGACAAATTTGTGGAGGACCCCAAGCTAGAAGGGCTGCTAGCATTTTGGAGAATAGGATTAGAGTTCAAAATCACTGTGACAAATTGGAGAATTTGAATTCATCAAGATGAAATTCAACAAAGACAAGTGCATAGACTACATTGAGGAAGGAATAATCAAGTGCACAACTGCTAAATGGGGAATAACTGGTGGTATTGCTGAAAACGATCTGGGAATTATAGTGGATCACATAGAATGAGTCAACAATGTGATGCAGATGCAGAAAAGGCTAATGTTATTCTGGCATGTATTAACAGCAGTGTTATATATAAGACATGGGAGGTGAATATTCCATTCTACTCAGCAGTGGTGAGGTCTCAGTTGAAATACTGTTTCCAGTTCTGGGCATCACACTTTAAGAAAGATCTGGACAAACTGGAGAGAGTCCAGAAAAGAGCAACAAAAAATGATAAAATACTTAGAAAATCTGACATCCAAGGAAAGATTTAAAAACTGTTTGTTTAGTATTAAGAAATGCAGACTGAGGGGGGACCTGACGACAGTCTTCAAAATATGTGAAGAGCTATGGTGAAGAGCTATGAGTGGATGGTAATCAATTGTTCTCCATCTCCCCTGAAGATAGTCCAAGAAGTAATGGGCTTAAACTGCAGCAGGGGAGATTTAGGTTAGACCTCATCTACACTTGCAAGTTTCTGCGCAGTAAAGCAACTTTCTGCGCTGTAACTCCCGAGGAGTACACACTGCCATGCCACTTAGTATGCCGAAACCACACAGTTGTAGCACTTTTAAAAAACCACCCCAGTGAGAGGCCTACAGCTTTCTGAGCTGGGGCTATAGCGCTGTGTTGCCAGTATAGACGCTGTGGTCAATTACAGCACTGCGACTGGCCTCCGGGAGGCATCCCATAATGCCTGTTCTTGCCTCTCTGGTCATTGTGATACCTATGGGTGGATTTCACGATGCATGACAGAAAGGGGGCATGACTGGCAGGGATATTTTGCAAGGATATTTTGCGCCCTAGGCAAGACTTCCACCTTGTGCCTCCCCTTCCGCTCTCCTCTCCCTCCTCTCCCCCTGGAGCATCGCTTATTATAAACTTTCAAAATACTTTCAAAAATACACCC
This sequence comes from Dermatemys mawii, assembly GCA_007922305.1. Taxonomy (NCBI): domain Eukaryota; kingdom Metazoa; phylum Chordata; order Testudines; family Dermatemydidae; genus Dermatemys; species Dermatemys mawii. The sequence goes on along the minus strand of ML677333.1, from coordinate 12,432,482 downwards.
TTTTTAGTCACGTATACTTCCTTCTTTCATTCTTTCATATCAAAATCTACTACATTTTATTCTACCTTTAAAATATCCAATTATTATTGTTAATAAAATTTATAAAATTAGAATGGCAGATACTCTGTCATACAACTGACAATGTCAATATGACAGATTTCAACAACCTGCAATGCATATTCACACATAAACATATACACTCAAATATTTAACATACACACACAATTGACACAAAGTATTAGTGAAATGATGTAGCAGCACTTGCCACAGTCTTAGATATGAAACAACTCAACAAAAATAGTGGAAATAAGGAAATAAGGAAACAGATCAACAGAGCCAGATGTGTACCCAGAAGCCTCCTGCTGCAAGACAAGCCCAAGAAAGAAAACAACAGAACACCACTGGCCATCCCCAGAGTCCTCAGTTAAAACCTCTCAAATGCATCATCAATGATCTACAAACCATCCTGGACAATGATCCCTCACTTTCACAGGCCTTGGGAGGCAGGCCAGTCCTCGCCCACAGACAACTTGCCAACCTCAAGCATATTCTCACCAGCAACAGCACACCACGCCGCAATAACTCTAACTCAGGAACCAATCCATGCAACAAACCTCAATGCCAACTCTGCCCACATATCTACACCAGCAACACCGTCACAGGACCCAACCAGGTCAGCCAGACCATCACTGGTTCATTCACCTGCACATCTACCAACGTAATATATGCCATTATGTGCCAGCAATGCCCCTCTGCTATGTAAATCGGTCAAACTGGACAGTCCCTACGAAAAAGGATAAATGGATACAAATCAGATATCAGGAATGGCAATATACAAAAACCTGTGGGAGAACACTTCAATCTCGCTGAACACAAAATTAGAGACTTAAGGGTCACCATCAGCAAAAAAACTTCAAAACCAGACTGCAAAGAGAAACTGCAGAGCTGCAATTCATTTGCAAATTTGATACCATCAGTCAAGGATTGAACAAAGATTACGAGTGGCTAGCTAACTACAAAAGCAGCTTCTCTTTTCTCGGTCTTCACATCTCCAGGCCAGCTACTAGAGGAGGACCTCATCCTCCCTGATTAGAGATAACAAGCTGGTTCAGCCTGATTGGACTAACCTTGTTATCTCCAACCTGGCCCTTGCCTCTTATTTATCCCTGCCCCTGGACACTTCCACTGCTTGCATCTGATGAAGTGAGTACTAGCCCACGAAAGCTTATGCTCTAAAACTTTAGTTAGTCTTTAAGGTGCCACAGGACTCTTTGTCACTTCTGCAATTCCAGACTAACATGGCTACCTCTCTGATTCTCAACAAAAATAGATAGCTTCAGTTAACAACCTCTGAAAACTAGTAAACTTAGCAGATAATGGCTGCACACAATGAGAAAAATTACGTCATTGTCACTTTGTACCATAGTGAAGCAGGACAGGAAATAAGATACAGGAAACGTGGGTTCTATTGCTGGTTCTGCCACAGGCCTGCTGGGTGACCTTGGGCTAGTCACTACAACTCCTTGTGCTGCAGTTTCACTATCTGTAAAAATGGGGATAATGATACTGATCTGCTTTGTAAAATGCTTTGAGATCTACTGATGAAAATTGCTATTTCAGAACCTAGTATTACGATTTTATTATTTACCATCTTCCATTTCTTCATCACTCCCAACAGTGTGACAATCCTATGGCACTTTTTTGGGCAAAAGGTAAGAGTGGTAGCTCTGGTGTTTTTGCTAAACTTCAATTAGAATATTACATTCTACCTTTATAAAATTCTTCCAGTAGCTTTAACTGGATTGGCATCTGCCCTGTTCCACACTACAAATGGCTGTCCTTAGGAAGTTGCCAAAGGGATTTCTACTGTATGTTTGCAAAGTGAGGGAGACTTTGATTGGAAGCCAGGCCCCTAGTCTCCTACCCTGCATTTGCAGTAGCAGTGACAGGGGCTTCCATCCCACATAAAGAAGCAAGGGGAGTAGAATGGGGTCATCTTCTCTCATTAGGAATGGCAGCAGAAGTTCCCACTTCACATAGAGAGATGGAGTATCAGTGGGGGCTCCCAGTACTAACTCCAGCAGCCAGGGTATGTTTCTTTGAGTAGATGTGGTGGATGCACTGTGCTCATCTACTACTGCCACAGAGACTCCTCTGCTGAGGTGTTATTGGCAGGACTTTCTAGAGCATTGGATCTTGGAGTTAACATTCATGTAAAATGGATGGGGCAGTTCACCCTTCTCAGGCTAAACAGTGCTATCTGCAGGCTTAGGCAGATGTCTCTGTATTGGTTAAGAGCAGGCCACATTTTCAGGTTCTTTCTTTGCAACCACAACAGCCAGAGATTTATTTTCTATGTAATCACACGACCCCAGATTCTGGGATCCTAGGCGGACCCTTTTTTGTTCCTATGCCTTAATCTGATCCTTTACTAGATAGTCCTCTATCTAGATACTATTTTCTGCACACTCTAGTTCACTAGTTCAAAGTGTCACTCTTTGTCCTCAGCGTTACTGAAAGGCAACACCTATAACTTGATTTCCCTTCTATCTGATTCTTGCTGTTGTGACATTTTGCCCCAGTCTCTTTTAGCATATGGAATGGTCAGTCATAGCACCACTGCTCCTAAATGTCTTCCAGTCTTGTTTCTTCACTTGTTGCAACACTGAAGTGATGGCTCTGGAAGAGGGCTGAAAACATAAAATGTAGATGTCCTTTCACTAGTTATGCCAGTCAAGATGGTTTTTATGGAAAATAGGTCTTGTCAAACAAACCTGATTTCATTCTTTGATGAGATTGCAAGTTTGGTTGATGAAGTCTCTGTCTGAACACAGTGGTCTAGCTCCTCATTCCATTTCTGTACCTTTTGTGTTGCCTGAGTTTAATCTGGCTAGTTAAAACTCCCCCAAAGGAGAGGAAATTCACAAGTGGGGTAAAGCTACCACAATGAGCTCCTAGTCCTAGCTTCCCCCTCCTCCTGCCATAGTGGATGTGATGAGGTCAGCTGTTATCTGCTTCCCCTCAACAATTCTCAGCTGATCTATGGTCCATTAATTTAGGGGCAGCTTAAGAATCAAGGAGCTGTAACCAGCTCCTTAGCAACTTCCCTCTTTGTCCTGAACTGAGTGGATCTTGGCACAGGAGAGAATCTGGCCCACGGTTTCAGACATTGCTCTCCTTGAAAGGAAGTAAGCTGGGTACTTTGTAATGCCAGGGTTTACCTCATACTTTGTTGTGGCCAAAGATAACATGATCCTAACTGGGATATAGACAGTGACCAGCTCTAGTGATTATGCCTCACTACTGTGCTCTTAAAGAGGCTTTGCTACATAGCAGAACTTTTTCTAGAGAATAATCATGTACTGTGTTGTAACTATATGATGCATCTAATCTACACATCTTGGGCACACTTAAGGCGTTTTATCGTATCCTTCCAAAATGAAGCTTTAATTAGGAGTTGTTTTTTTGAAGGCCATCATAGTAGTATTTCATATTTGTATAGCAGATTTCAGGTCCAAAGCCTTTTCAAGCACTGGGCCAAAACCATTTCTGAGTGATGTCAATGGAGTTTCCACATGCCTGAGTAAATAAGTATCACTACCTATATTTTATATTGGGAGATGCTAAGGAAGATAGATGTAGTTACAGAAGGTAAATAATCACTTTCAGAGCTAAGATTAGAATTTCATACTTCCCAACTCTTTCCAACCTTGTGCTTAAACCTCTGGACACACAGCTCTGCTTTTCACATTACACCACAGAGTTGGAAAATTTCCCCTGAAAGGTTCTGAGCAAGATAATGTGTAGCAAAAACCTAGAATAATCCTTTATAAATCTTTTAGTGATACTGAGGAAGTGTGTATTAGATTGGGGGTGTTTCAGGTACAGCATGCACATTTGCATGATAAATAAATGTTTGCAAATGCGAGATAGTCACCCCTTTGCAGAAAAGGAGATCGCTCCTGTTTAAATCCTGATTCCTCTGGTTATTACTGTTCCTAACATGGGAGTCGTACAAGATGTGGAGCTGTGGTATCCAGCTGCAGCATGCTGTACTGTACATGCTGTCTGTTCAGAGGACTGTTCCATTCTTTCATCTGATTGCAAGAACTCTACATAAAAATCTTCCTTCTTGTTCCTAAGAGACAGTTTTCCTCTGATGAGGACATACTGCTGAGTGTTAAAAATGTAGCATGAAATTTTGCCTAGCTTAGTACAAAAACATAATCGAAAGAACTAACTTAGTGAATGTAATAATGGAATAAAAAAATCACACCATAAATAATGAGATATTGTGCCACATCCCCATCTGGTGTAAAATGTCATATCACCGTTGCCCATAGTGCATTTTTAACAATGGCATATTAGATCTGAAAGTGCCCTACCATCGTAAACCCATTATTAATGCAATACATTTATCATTTTTCTTTTTTATTTTGGGGCTGAGCTTTTTGTGCTTGGTGTATGCCCAAATATGTGTGTGTATTTTTTAATCTGTTCAGATTGTTTCAGTATCTGTGCATCAGAAAATATCTATTCTGCTTTTAAAAATAGCTGTCTGGACTTTTTTGTGTGCGTGATTTCAAAATTTCACATGCTACTTAGTTTGCAGAGACTCATGTTTTCTATGTTTGGTAAAAACTTCACTAAGGAATAATAATGCACTTAGAGGCAATTTGAAGTTACACACTTTGTGAGTGCGTCATTTTCCTTAATAACATAGGAGCCTGATCCTGAAGCTTCTCAGTCACTTGAGTAGCTCAACTAAAGAAACTGAAGTCTGTGTATACTTTCAGAAGAAGTTTAAAAATAGGTCAAGACTAGCCACTTGGGCTTTGCTGGAGTTGTTTTGCTTGATTTGGATCTTGATCTTGCATTGGATTGTCTTCTGCTCAGTCTAGTGCATTGGATTGTCTTCTGCTCAGTCTATTCCCTCCCTTCTCATAATAATATCTGAATGACTGATCATTAAGTTCCACACTTGTTTCTATTTTTTTCTGTACGTAACTGCATAAACAATAATCCAAAATACTCTAACTTTTGTTTAATGTAGCTGGTTGAATGTTGCTGTGGGCCTTAGCCTTTTCATTGCCTGACCTTTTACATGCTTGTATTGCCAAACATAGCAATCCTTCAAAGCATACATTTTGTTATGGTGAGGCTGCTTTCCACTGTGCTCCTACTTGTGGTTAAACCAGCCCCACAGTGGCAAATCTACTGCTACACCACGAAAATAATAGCCCTTAACAAAAGCCATTATTCCCTCAGCCCCAGATGTGCTTCCCCCACTACAGCTATCCGTCATTCTAGTTTAAAGTCATATGCACCCTTGATTGGTTTTCCTCTTAGGAATCTGTGATATCTGCTGAGGCCTTGTCTATATAAAAACTTGCACCAGTTTAACTAAAAGTGTGTTTTTTATTTTGGATCAAGTTATTACTATTAATAATTTGTATTACTGTAACTCATAGGAGCTCTCATCAAATGTGACATATTTTGATTTAGATGTACCTTTTTTAAGGATTAAGCTAAATTGAAATAAGCTGCTCTTCAGATAGATTCCAAGGCCAGAAGGGAATGTTATGATCATCAGTCTGACTGCCTGTATAATGCAAGCCAGAGAACTTATCTTAAGTAATTCCTAGAGCAGATCTTTTAGAAAAACATTCCTTTTTGATCTAAAACTTGTCAGTGATAGAGAATCCATCATGACCCTTGGAAAATTGTTCCAATGGTTAATTACACTCATTGTTAAAAATGTATGCATTATTTCCAGTGTGAATTTGTCTCACTTCAACTTCCAGCCACTGGATCTTGTTGTATCTTTCTCTGATTGATTGAAGAGCCCATTATTAAATATTTGTTCTCCCTTGTAGATACTTATAGACTGTGAGCAGGACACCCCTTAATCTTCTCTTGGTAAGCTAAACTGATTGAGTTCTTCAAATCTGCTGTAAGGCATGTTTTCTAATCCTTTAATTATTCTTGTGACTCTTCTCCAAACCCTCTCCAATCCATCAACATCCTTCTTAAATTGTGGTCATCAGAACTAGACACAATATTCCAGCAATGGTTGAATGAGTGCCAGGTATAGAGGTAAAATAACCTGTGTGCTCCTACTTAAGATTCCCCTTTTTATGCAATGGATTTTCTCATTTTCTTCAAAACAGAGTAAGAGCAATGTGCTGCACTTAGGGAGGAGTAATCAATTGCATAAATACAAATTGAGAAATGACTGCCTAGGAAGGAATACTGCAGAAAAGGATCTGGGGGTTATAGTGGATTACAAACTAAATCTGAATCAACAATGTAATACTGTTGCAAAAAAATTGAACATCATTCTAAGATGTCTTAGCAGGAGCGTTGTAAGCAAGACATAAGAAGTAATTCTCCCACTCTGGTTAGCGCTGATAAGGCCTCAGCTGGTGTACTGTTTTTAGTTCTGGGCACCACGCTTCAGGAAAGATGTGGACAAACTGGAGAAAATCCAGAGGAGATTACCAAAAAGATTAAAGATCTAGAAAATATGACCCAGTGAGGAAAGATTGGGGAAAAATGGGTTTGTTTAGTCTGGAGAAGAGAATACTGAGGGTGGACACAGTAACAGTTTTCTAGTATGTAAATGTTTGTTATAAAGATGAGTATGTTAAATTGTTCTCTTTATCCACTGAGGACAGGACAAGAAATAAAGGGCTTAAATTGCAGCAAGGGAAACTTAGGTTTGTCATTAGGAAAAACTTCCTATTTGTAATGGTAGTTAAGCACTGAAACAAATGGGGAGTTTGTGGCATCTGTGTCATTGGAGGATTTCAAGAACAGGTTAGACAAACACCTGACAGGGATGGTTAGATAACACTAGTCCTGCCTCAGGACACTGAGGCACCTCGGTCCCTCTTATTCTCTGCCTGTGACACACAATGGTTTAGTCTCTGGAGGACTGTAATACTGTAATCTAATCCAGATTATTGGGTTCAATGCATATATTACTTGGATGGGGTTTAGTGGCTTGTGATGTGCAGGAGGTGACACTAGATAATCTGGTGGTCCCTTTTGGCCTTAAACTTGATGGCTGTATGACAGTGCAGGAACTGTAAAGAGAGTAGGAACAGAGGAAAGAGAGAGAGTCTAAAACCAGGTAACTGGGGTCCAAGCTTGTGGTTCCCTTTCCTGTCCTAGTGTCTTGCTTTCCAAACTGAGAAAAACTGGGAGCATAGATGCCAACTCCGTGGGTGGTCCGGGGATGGAGCACCCACCAGCAGCTCCCTATGCTCCCCCCACCTCAGCTAACCTCTGCTATGCCTCCGCCTCCTCCCAGAATGCACTGCTGCTGCTCCGCTTCTCTCTCCTCCCCTGCCTAGGCTTCCCGTGAAACACCTGTTTCACACGGCAAGCCTGGGAAGGAGGAGTAGTAGGGGAACTGCAGCACGCCCGGTGGAGGAGGCAGAGCACAAATATTGGGTCACATTCTGCTGTCAGTTCTGCTGTCAGTTCTGCTGGTGCAAATCCAGGATGATTCTGTTGACTATTGAAGGACTACCAATTTAGCTACCACCTTTCAGAGAGGTGGATTAACTACATTGAATAAAAAACATAAGAACATAAGAATGGCCATACTGGTCCATCCAGCCCAGTATCCTGTTTACTGACAGTGGCCAATGCCAGGTGCCCTGGAGTGAGTGAACCTAACAGGTACTGATCAAGTGATTTCTCTCCTGCCATCCATCACCATCCTCTGACAAACAAAGGCTAGAGATACCATATCTTACCCATCCTGGCTAGTAGCCATTAATGGACTTAACCTCCAGGAATTTATCCAGTTCTCTTTTAAACCCTGTTATAGTCCTAGCCTTCACAACCTCCTCAGGCAAGGAGTTCCACAGGTTGACTGTGCGCTGTGTGAAGAAGAACTTCCTTTTATTTGTTTTAAACCTGCTGCCCATTAATTTCATTGGTGCCCCCTAGTTCTTATATTATGGCAACAAATAAATACCCCTTCCATTGATATAAGAAGCATTTACACTACACTGGAGCATCTGTAGCCCTGCAATTGTGCCACTATAGTACTTGCAGAGTAGACATAACTGTAGGAAATCAGGCCTTAAGTGACTTCCCAGTATTCCTGCATTAGACCCCCGACCAGTGGATCAGACAGAACCATTTTAACTGTACATAAATGTCAGCACAAAACATTGGGTCAAAATTTAGTAATGTGGCACCTGATGAGTTAAAAAAGAATTAAGGGGATGAAAAGTCAGCAATAAAGCAGTATGAAAAAATGGGAAACTAAAATATATTTAGATCTCAGTCACACAATGAATTCTCCGCAGAGGATCCCTGTGAGATAGACCCCATGTGGCAGCTTGGGTCTACCTGTGTGAAGATAGGCACTGACTCCGTGGGTGCTCTGGGGCTGGAGCACCCATGGGGAAAAATTGGTGGGTGCTGCACCCACTGGCAGCCAAGCTCCCCATCCTGCCCCAGTCTGCCTCCGCCTCCTCCCTTGCGTGCACAATCCCTGCTTCTCCTCCCAGTAACAAGCTGTGGGAGGGAGGGGAGATGAGCGGGAACGTGGTGCACAGGAGAGGAGGCAGTGCTGGGGCGGGGATTTGGGGAAGGAGTCCAATAGGGGCAGAAAGGGGAAGGAGTTGGGGCATGGACTTTGGGGAAGGGGTTTTAATAGGGGCAGGTAAGGAGTGGAAGGGGGTGGGGCAGGATGGAGTTGGGGCAGGAGCACCCACCGGTGCCAGGAGAAGTTGGTGCCTGTCCGTGTGGATCCGGTTGCAGGATTGAGGACTTGGCCTGCGAGAAATATTCCCTGACAACCCCGTAAAGGACGTCTGAGTTCACATAATACACTGGTGTGCGTAATGGACATAGATAGTGCATTGATGGTTAAACACATTCTAGAATGCTTTGGCCATTTGTAATGTAGTTGTAAAAAGCAGACAAAAACAATATTTAAAGGAACGGGCACTTTTAATTTTTTAAAGGACAAAGTAATGTCAAGCCACCAGTTATTTCTTTCCTTGTCAAACAGCAGGAGCATATTTTTTTTTCTGGAGATTTTTGGTAGAAGAGAAGAAGTGGCATTTCATTCCCTCAAAGTGTTTTCCACCCCTCCTCCTACCCCACCCTTTGGCTTCTTTCTGTAGCTTTTCTCATACAATGGAGCTCTTTAATGGCTCATGATTCAGAACTGAGGCAACTGGGGTTTGAAACTTTGATCTGGCAGCTTCCTGATGCACCACATATTCTCCTTTGAAAACCTTCACCCTACCCCTTGAGTACCCCTATCTTACAGAACACAGCACAGGCCCTTCAAAAGAAGTATTCATATTCCTTTTTTCCTATTGGGGAATTTGTGGAGACAGCATAACCCAGGGGCAGACAGGAAGTGTAACAATTCAGAGTAATGGTTCCTCCCCAAACCCAGTCATTGCACGAGACTCCTTCCCTACAGGAGTTCTGAGCATCCTTTTTGAGCTACCTCCTGCTGGTTTCAGACCTGATCTAACCCCTGTTGAAGTCAACAGAAGTTAGATTGGGTCTGTATGAGTGAAAGACCAGTAATGGAATTCAGACTTGGATACCTGCATGATAGAGCTTTGACTGCAGGTAGATTCTTTGAAAGGGTAATAGAAGACATTCTTTTGAGAATAGTGAGTTTCAGTCTCAAGGAAATTTATTTTTTCCTTTTTCTTATTTTAGCCAAGGCATAGGTTTATAAATAACCCTATGAACAAATTGCTTTAACTGTGAAGAACAGAGAATCAGTAGAGCTACAGTTCAATAAAATAGGCATTACCCTAGCTCATTTCATTATCGTGCTTTAAGATGTACTAATTCGCTTAGGGAAATAGCTTCCCGATAGCATCATAAATCAGTATTTAGTGAGCTCCAGTGCCAGCTTCTAGAGTTAAAGTTGAGCAAAAATAAAATACAGACATCAGAAGGCTGGAGGCAATAGAGATGAGAGTTCTTTGCAAGTTGGCAGATAAGAGGTGGTATGATTTTAAGACAAAGAAGTTAGAAAGAGAGAAGAATGTGAAATCAGCATACAAGATTGACTGTGATAGAAAAGATTATGATGATGGGAACACTGCAAAAGACAAACAGATGATAGGATGAAAAAAAAACAATGCACACACAACCAAGGTCAGTCAGACCTAGAGGCTGATCACTGACTTAATGGCGGCACGTGGTATGCGGGGACTTGATCGGGCTGGTTTTAATGGAGGAACAAGCCACGGACGAGAATGAATGGTGATGCTGTACTGCTCCCTGTGTCCACAAAAATGCTTTGAGATGAGAAGAAGAAAATAAAAAGGAAACAAATTGGGCATGTGCATTGATTCCTTTGCTATACAACGAAGGCATAACTTTTAAAGTTTGTTTTTTCCTATTTGTTTTTATTTTAGAACGATCAGCAATGCTAGGTCTGATGTTCCTTGTTTTTTTTTTTTCTGGAAGACTGGTTGGAAGTCTCAGATGTGGATTCTGAGCTTTTTCAGCCTGTACATGAAAGGGAGTAGGCGGGGAAATCTTTTTAAAAAAATTGAGCATTTTGAGTGAAGTGGAAGTGATTAGTGAACAAAAGCAAACTGTTTTAAACAATCTGAATAAAACTCAACTTTCTCTTTCACTTAATCAGCTTCCATTGCATGAGATCTCTGATGTCATAATCCCACTAATGCTGCGGTTGTCCATAGAGTCTTCCAGGAAAAACAGGCTTCATGAGACCTACTACAGACAGCAAGAAGGAACCTTCCTCCCCCACCTCCTTCCTAAGACTTTACAAATCAAAGAGAAGAGAGGAAGGACAGGTCTCCCTTCACCCTTTCTTTCCTTAAAAAAAAAAAAAAGAGAGACTTTAAAAGCCTCTCCATTGAGGACCACCAGCCCTTTACTCTCACAGAGTAGTTTTTACTTCAGGAATGGTCTTGTTAATTTAAATGAGGCTACTTAAGGAGTAAGATACTATTCTCTTTGTCTCTGTGTGTGTGTATCTGCAAATCTGGCCCTTAAATCTGGTTGCAATTTAGCTTTCATTTTACTCCCTTGTGTTCATGCCCTTCCAGCTTTTCAAAGCATTCACCTGGAGCACTGAAATCTGCCATGTTTGGTTTGAAATTATACATTGTACAGTTTTTAAAATGGGGTAACTTTTAAAAACAAAATTCTCCTTGTGTGGGCTTCCTGAACCATGCGTCTCTCCTCTCTCTCCTACAGCTCCACTGGCATGCGGAGGGCTGTCAGTTCTGCTGCTTTCAGGGCCTTCCTTGTCATTTAATCCTTTGAGTGATGCACAATGGCACTGATATTTTCAAGGGTCCACTGTTATCCTATCTACTTTCTTTGCTTGTTTATCTATAACCCTCCCCTAACAGTGCTCATATCTGTAAAACATGACTGCCTTCATATTGGTCTGTTCATTTTTATTCTGACAAAGGTGTTCTTTTTTTATTATTATATGGTCCCAATACTGTAAACACTTAGATATGTGAGTAATCCTATGTGTAAGCATTTGCAGGATCAAGGCCTATACTTGCGTCAGCATGGGGAACTCCAGCTGATAACTAAGAGTTTGGCAGACTACAAGAATGAGTGCCCAGCTATGAAGGGGATTGTACAGGAGATTCTAGTCTTAAAGTTTTATTTTGCATGTACTATACTTTAATTGAAAAGTATTATGTAAATGTTAATTTAATTAATGAAAAAGGTAGAAATGCCAGACAAAAAATGAAGTAATTCATAAAAGGGTTGGCAACATCAAGAGGATTGACCCAAAGTCCATTGAGATCAAAGAAAAGGCTCCCACTGACTTCAGTAGGTTTTGGATCCGACCATTAGTAACGATGTGTATTGCAAATGAATTAGGAAATGGTAAATGTAAACGGCAGAAGAACAGGAAGCTGATTTCAATCAACTTTGTTGCTTGTGGAATATATCTTGTGAAAGCCTTTTGGCTGAAACATTGTTATTTTGTGAACACAGCTTCATTGAATACATATATGTTTAATTCTCCTTAATGGATTCATCTGTATTTGGAGCTCACTGTAACTTAGGAACTGTGGGTGAAATCCATTGAGGTTGATGAGAGTTTTGGCAACATGTTTAAATGGGTGTGAGATTTCACCCTGTCTCTACTGGAAATGTAATGGTGTTGCACAGCTACTGCAGTTTGTGGGTAGAGCTGAATGAAGATTTTCTGTCAGGTTTTTTTTAGTGACCCTATATTTGTTGTTTTCAAATAGGGCATGGAAAAGTTAGTATTTTTTCAACAAAGCTACAGTCATTTCAATTAAATTGGCATTTAAAATAAATATTTAACATAAAATTTACACAAAGGAAGGATGGTCCAGTGGTTAGTGCATTAGCTTGGGAATTGGGAGAACTGCATTTCATTCTCTACTTTGCCACAGACTTCCAGTGTGACATTGGGCAAATCACTTAGCCTTTTTGTGCCAACATTCCCCATCTGTAAAATGGTCATAACAGCTCTTTCCTACCTCACAAAAGTGTTGTGAGGATAAACACATTAAAGACTGTGAGCTGCTCAGATATTGTGGTAAGTGAGTCATGTAAATATCTCAGATTAGGATGGAAGGTGTTTAAATGTTTGGCACCCAACTTAAGACACATTAAAGAGGCCTAGTTTGCAGAAAGTTCTGAGTTCCTACTTCTGAAAATCAGGCTCTGGTGAGGTGTCTCAGTTTCAGTACCCAGAATCACTAGTCACTTTTTAAAAGTTAAGCACTTAAAATTTTGAATATAATTTGCCAAATATCAGAAAATGAATGAAAGAAAAATGTGATTTAAACAAGATAAATGACAGATAAAAACTATGTTCAGGTTTGAAAGAAACTCCTGTCTATTAAAAAGAGGAAAGTTGTTTTATACCCTAAATCAATTTGGATTAGAATTTGTGACACTTATGCTTCCACTCATTAGTTGAGCTTCTTGGTGCATGAAAAAGAAGCCTCAGTTTCCCATCAGTAGGAATGGATAGACATTTAATCATGTCATAGGGGTGTTATAAGAATTAATACATTAAAGATTGTGAAGTGCTCAGTTATTACAGTAATAGGGACCTTGCAAGTACTTATAATAGATTATAGTGGGATGTTAGCAACACTATAGTTAATAAGAAAATAAGAATGGCCATACCGTGTCAGACCAATGCGCTGTCTAGCCCAGTATCTTGTTGTCTGACAATGGCTGGTGCCAAATGCTTCAAAGGAATGAACAGAACAGGGCAATTTATCGAGTGATCCGTCCTCTGTCATCCAGTCCCAGTTTCTGGCAGTCAGAGGTTTAGGGAACCCAGAGCATAGGATTGCATCCCTGATCATTGCAGCTAATAGCCACTGATGGAGTTATCTTCTATGAACTCAGCTAATTTTTTGTGAACCAGTTATAGTTTTGGCCTTCAGAACATCTCCTGGCAATGAGTTCCACAGGCTGGCTGTATGTTACATAAAGAAGTTCTTTCTTTTATTTGTTTTAAACCTGCTGCACGTTCATTTCATTGAGTGAGTCCTGGTTTGTGTGTTATGTGAAGGAATAAATAACATTTCCATTATTTACTTTTTCCATACAGTTCATGGTTTTATAGACCTCTATCACACCTCAGTCATGTCTTCTCTAAGCTAAACAGTCCCAGTCTTTTTAATCTCTCCTCATATGGAAGCTGTTCCTTACCCTTCATCATTTCTTGCCCTTCTCTGCTCTTTTTTGCCTCCAATTCTTATATTATGAGATGGGGCATGCAGTATTCCAGGTGTGGGCATATCCTGGATTAATATAGTGGCATTATATTTACTGTCTCATTATCTATCCCTTTCCTAATGGTTCCTAACATTCATGGTTATAGTTGAGACTAGCTTACTGCCCAACAGTTGGTTTTTGCTTAAATAGATACTACTTAAATAAACTGGAGGTTCCCATATTTGCAGGGAATAACACAGAACAGAGTCAAAGGAAATTCACTTTCCAGAAAACTTGGTGGGACAGTCAGAACCATTAACTGCTATAAAAATCTTGATAATTCTGCAGACCTTTTGTTTTTTATTTGCTATTTGGGCATTTACATTAGATTTGATTACTGTATTTATTTGCCTGTGTACAGTATGACTGAAAAAGCTTTGATTTTTGTTGTTGTTGTTTAATGATTTACAGCAGGGGTTCTCAAACTTCATTTCACCATGACCCCTTTCTGACAAAAATTGCAACGTGACACCGGGGAGGGGGGAGGGTGGGGGAGGACGGACCAAAGCCTGAGCTTGCCCAGGCCCCAGGCAGGGGGGCCAAAACCCAAGCCCCAAGGGCTTCATCCCCAGGTAGGGGGTCTGCAAACTGAGTCCCACCGCCTTGGGCTACAGCTTCAGCCCCGGACCCCAGCAAGTCAAATGCCAGCCCTGGCAAACCCATTAAAACAGTGTCGTGGCCCACTTTAGGGGCCTGGCCTTCAGTCTGAGAACTGCTGAGTATTAATAGAAGTCACTACTCACATGTAACATTGGTAGTGAAAAAATGATTGTTACTGTCTCAAGTGTCCCAATACTGTACTGACAAAAGTGAGCTTTTTTCCCCACTTTGGCATAGCTGAACCAGTTATATAACAATGTATCTGATTAATAATGCATTCTATTGAAAAGGAATGGGAGGTTTGCTTAAGTATGATTCATCATTGTCTGGTACAATAATTATAAGTCTTTTGGTTGCTTTTAGGTCAGAATGACCCTCTTTGTTATAATTTTTTCAGTGTTGGAGTCCTATGCAGTGGGTGTTTAAAGAGTTTTGCAACAGATACCAGTTTATAGGCTTCACTGGTTTTTAGTAAGTATGTAACAGCCCATATTTTCTTTCTTGTGTCCTTCTTCATGTGGCAATGGAGTGCCAAATTGCTTTATAAAACTTTATATTTTTATTTTTTGTTACAAATATCTATGACAAGAGATTTCACAGTATTTTAATAAAGTCCTTACTTTTCAGTAGTCTGGAGAAACAGAGTACTTGCATCATGCATCTGTCCTGACACACAAAGATTGGGGTGCAACTAACACTATTAGGTGGTTTAAATACTGAAAAGTAATATACTATTACTGTGACAATGTACTATGTGGCTTTTATAATATACTTTTATAGGCTGGGTCTCCAATTGCTTTACAAATAGTGATTCACAACATCCATATGAGGTCACTAAGTGTTTTTATTCCCATTTTACAGAAACTACTGATCAAATAAGTTGAATAACTATCCCAAGATCACACAGCAATTCAGTGGCCCAGCTGGGACTAGAACTCCTGACTCCTGGTCCTGTACTCTAGCCATTAAGCAGCCCTCCTCCCACACAAAATTAGTGTTCATCTATAATCTAATTAGAGATTTAGATTTAGAGTTTAGTCAGTCCCCTAACATACCTTCTATTATCATGGTTTCTGAAGCATGACGTGATCTTTAACATAGTTATTCTCACAGTATCTCTGTGAGGTAGGGAACTACAATTTCCTACCTTTTACAGCTGGGTAACTGGAGCTTTTGTATGTCGGAATGTGGTCAGATTGGATAGAATGGGAACTTCCATTTTTACCAGCGAGCCACCACTAATACGCACACACACACACGTGCTTGATTAGCTGTGTTCTAAAAGGAGAAAAATGATGATATAATATGAAAGCAATTTGTCCTATATGCTAAAGCAGAATAAAATTAAAGTCTGTACAATATTTTGACCCCAGTATAGGCTTTGGGCAGTATTGTATATAGTGTAATCAAACAGTAACTTTAAAATATAGATATTACATTATCTTTATGTGTGAAAGTCAGCTATCTATCTAGGAATGTACTTTGGACCAAAATCAACATATTGTATAATAAATTATCTTGGCAACAAGTACCAATAATTATAAGTAGCTGAAAGGTAATAGCTATATTATAACAGGAGAGTATTATCCGTAACTTGGATAGTATCTTTGGTTATATTGTTGAATTATAGGAAAGCCATGTTGTAAAGGTTAAATGGAGAATCTCACTGGATATTTTGGGGTGGTTTTGAAAGTTCTAAAAATAAAGGTGGGGCTTTTGATTAGATATTGGCTTCTAAGAGATAGAAAACACATCAGATACTATTAACTCCCAACACCCCCCTCCCCCCCCCCAACTCGCCCCCCACGCCCGGTGGGGGGGGGGCGGCCTAACACATAAAAGGTAAAAATGCAGCATAAAATCTTTATGGTCCTGTTTGTATTAAGGTCCTGATTCAATAAAACACTTGAGCTTATGCTTAACTTTAAATGTGTGCTTAAGTCCATCTCTATTCAGCAAAGCACGTAACCATGTGTTTAAGTCCCAATGGTACTTAAGCATGTGCTTAAATGCTTTGCTGAATTGGACTACTAGCTTTGATGGAGCAGGCTCCGATGTTCAGAGGAAGAAGCCCCAGGTCAGGACATACAGATAATAATGGATTGATCTGATTGTGCTTCTACTGGTATCAGGAAGTTTTCATGTCAGAAATTGCCAGTAAAATCACTATATATATTTGTCTTCATGAATATAATGTTCATATCAAAAGACTTGCTGGTGCAGGAGCTCACCTTGTGTAGAATCAAAATGTTATTGAACACAGTAAACGTTAAAGGGAAAAACAGTGCTGAAGTGCTTAAACTTTAGCTGTTAAAAAGAGGCAGCTCCAATAGCAGGCTGTGTTATGATAACCAAATCTGTTTGTACTAGAAACTATGGCATTTACCCATGCTCTCACTACTTGTGGTTCTTGGTGTATGAAAGAGAAGAATCGCAGAAGAGATGACTTGGCTAAAACAGGAAACTTAGGAACAAGCGGAACTTTTGCAGTCATAGTAGAGGCCACATTCTGTTCTTGATTATATCCATTTAAGCTATTGACTTAACTGAAGATTCATGGCCATAAACATGCCTGGAATTTGGCCTTAAGCTCTTGTTTTTGCCTGACTTTAACAAAGCCTTCAGTTTTATGCCCCAAAACAATTTCAAGCACATTTTATGTATGGTAGAACCTCTATTTTATGAACTAATTGGAGACTGAGGAGTTCATAAAATCAAAAGGTTCATAAAAATGAACATCTCAAAATTACAGTAGGTTCAAAGCATAAACAAGTCTGGTGCACTGCACCACTTTCTTTTTGAAAGAAACCACTGCAAAGCGACCTCTAGTGTATTGAAGGCATTGGATTGTAGGGGAATACTGACTTGTTCTTCATCAACATCATCTCGTTATGTGATTTTTTTCCTCCTCCCTTATAATCCTGTTGGGGAAAACGGTTTGCATAACTGGTCATTCATGACATTGCTGTTCATAAAAATTGAGGTGCTTCTGTAATTGAGATATTTAAATATCTGATTTGTAGGTGAATTAGTTATTTAGATGTCCAGATATTCAGTGTATAATAAAGTAGTAATTTTGTGTAACAGTAACTGTGTGTAACAATAATTTAATATCTAACTACCTGATTTGTAGGTGAAATTGAATACTTGGACATCTAAGTAACTGTGTGTAATGATTTCAAGAGATGTTATCAGGGTAAAAGTTAAGGGCTTTATTGTGCCTTTTAGGCACTTATCTGTATCAGAGTAGTATGGGGTTGCACTGCCCTAACAGAAACTCTGGGGCAAGGCACTATACCTTCTGGAGATGCCTAATATGGAAAGAGCACGTACCCTCTGCTACATCCCTTTTGGAAGTAGTCTGATGGGGGTCAGTGCAAGGAGGGCAGTTATCTTATGGAAAATATATAATTGTGCCCCACCATTTTAAAGTACAGATTTCCTCACTTGATACTGTTAATGGCTTAGATCAGGGTTAGGCAACCTATGGCACGTGCACCGAAGGTGGCACACGAGCTGATTGTCAGTGGCACTCTCACTGCCTGGCTCCTGGCCACTGGTCCAGGGGACTCTGCATTTTAATTTAATTTTAAATGAAGCTTCTTAAACATTTTAAAAACTTTTATTTTATTTTATTTTATTTACTTTGCATACAACAATAGTTTAGTTATATATTAAAGGCTTATAGAAAAAGGCCTTTAAAAAACATTAAAATGTATTACTGGCATGCAAAACCTTAAATTAGAATGAGTAAATGAAGACTCAGCATACCACTTCTGAAAGGTTGCCGACTCCTGGCTTAGATTATTAGAAGTGAATACTGTATTTCAAAACTGATTTTTCTTTTTGGTACTTATGCTGTTTGTTTACTTTTTTGGATTTCTGTCAACTTGGACAACCAACATAGGCTGTTCAGTGTCATCAACTTACCTTTATCTTTTCAGTTTCACTTTTATATTCTTATACTTTTGCACAGTGCACGTGATTGGGTCTAAAATTTAGGTTTTCCATGTATATTTTAATCCCTTTTGGACCTAAGCAGCTAGTCAAAGGTTGGGGCCCTGAGGACGTTTCTGGTGGGAATAGAAATTGATGATGGAGTTTGCAAGGAATGTACCAAGTCCTGCTTCTCTGAATACAAGGGGAACCAATAGCAAAAGGAATAGTCTCTTAGCTTACAGGCCCGAGCTCATTTTCAGTCAGCACTTCCAACCAAGAACCTCTCTCTAGGTTTCTCTGAGGCTCACACCATGCTTACAAGCTTCTGCTTTGCTTTTTCAGGCTGTCTGTGGTTCTGTCTTCTGCCTTCACCCACTCACACATCGCCTTACCCAAAACAATACCGATACAGTCCAAAGCTTCTGGGCAGGTGCACATAACCCTTTTGTCTTAGGTGAGAGCTTGTGACTAACTTATTCTTCAGTTCATCTCCTCAATATCAAGGTTTTGACTCAACCCTTAACAAGATTTCCATTAGCTCATAACAGTGTTTTATAAATATTAAGTACAACAGAAAAGATGTTCCATTTTTTAAAAATGCCAGTGGAAGTCTCTTTCTTTTTTCCATACAAACAAATGTATGTACCTCCTAAAGATTTTCTTGTGGTCTTTTCAGTCAAAATATTGTAGTAGTGTGTTTGTGTATGAGAACTTGAATAGGAAGCTGAATAGCAATGGACTATAAACAAAAATGAAACCATCTAATCTGTTGTCATTGTTCAGTGTGGCAGAAATACAAAAACTAAAGTTTGCAGAGTCACAATTCACGTAAGCATGTATCAAGTCCTATTGACTTCAGTTAGGGTCACTGTATTCAATGGGACTTAAACATGAATAAAATTAAGCATATGCTTAAGTACTTCATTAAACTGGAGCCATAGGGAAAATAAAATTAGATTTTTAAAATAGTTTCAGTCAATATTTTAGAAATATGATTTTCACCCCTGCAAATGGTCCCTTTACATGTAATACAGTGGTCCCTTTAAATGTAATACTATAGTTGCTTCTTTGTGCATCCAGCAATATCGCTGAACATAGAAGGTTTTCCATATACCTATGCACTGTTTAATTTCCTACTCATTTTATTCAGAAGACACACAGACAGTGTAGCAACATATTTCACTTTCATTCTGTTAATCTTTCCTTCTGTTTAACATAATAGAGTCCTGTACAAACAGAAATCTTTCATTCTCCAAGTGTTTTTGTATCTGCATAATGCAAAAGGATATTCCTGTTTCTTTAAAAAAAAAATCTGTTGATGTTAATATTGCTTTAGGCTGACAGATTGATATGTACCTGGCTGGGAGCAACATGACCTAGCAAAGCACTTCAGTGTTAATAAGACATAAAGTCATACCATATATCATCTAGCACAGTGGGCACACAAATTATAGAATAGCTTGATAGGTTGTATGAGAGTCTGATTATTTTGTTTTTGTCGTAGCTACAGAGCAGATAGCTTTGAAACCTTCCTGTGTTCTACTGGGACAGAAGAATGTTCATGTCATGACGACCTGACTGAATGTTCAGTTGCACACTGCACTGACTCAGAAGCCTTAAGTGCTCCTAACCTATACTCCAAAGCAGCAGATTCTCCTAAATCAAAGAGAAGAAAACTCCATGAAGAAAGTTACTAGCAGTTACCACAGGTGTAAATCCTCGGGATTACAATCAAAATGTGAAATTTTGGGATTAACTCACTGGGTGTAATCAGAAAGCAGAACTTTCTTTAAGGTACAGTGCATTTTGAAATGTGCAAACTTATTTATTTTATCTGTATCAGTAATATGTTCACGATGAAAATTTTGTGATGCTAAAGATATTCCATCAAAATATTAATTTTACCACTATTAGTATTATTATTCACACTTCTGCCTCATTTTATGTTAAAAAGCTGTAATTGAAAGAGTTTAAAAATTGTCAGTGTCTCAGGTTTTTTTTAACGTTATGCATTTTTTCCCACTATGTGTATCCTCTATGTTATCATTCAGTTTCTCCTGTTGGGTGAGTGGCTCTTTCCCACAGAAACAAGGTTGACATTTAAATAAAATAGAAAATGATTATTTTAAATCAATAAAAGCTGGGTTTAAAACAGGGAACTTGGACAGATGCCTAAAACTACTTTCAACTTGTTTGTGAAATGGCTGAGATTTCATCTTAGTGGTGTCCCTTTAACCAAAGATGCAGTGTTCTAAATAGTGTGATTACATATTTTTTCAGATGTAGTACAGTTTTAAAATAAATTATAAATAGAAATTATTTCATAAATGAATCGCTGCCTCGATGGTGGTGGATTTTATCTTGCAATGAAATAATATCTAGAGATTTTACTATTTTTTATAACTCTTCAGCAGCTTCATCACAAACAGGATTCAAGATCTTTTAGACCCCCTTCTGCTCAAACTTTTAATATGTATTTAGTCTTCTCCATGTAGGACTGTATGAAAGTGTGACTCAGATTGAGGAAATCTCTCAGGCTGTCCACATGGAATTTTTCTAGTATTTTACTGGGGGAACAGGATTTGACCTCCTCTCTGGAATGAACTACTGCCCCCAAATCTAGAGGCTCCTTCCTGTAGGACCCGTGGAAGATGAGGGACAACCACAAAGAGATCCTCTGCCTCCACACTGGCTTTAGTCCTTCCAAGGTCCCTGTCAGAATGGTTCTGTGGAATGTGATACTGGGTGTGTAGGCAGCACTCCACAGGAAAGATAATATAGCTCAAGCTCTGTTACCTTTTCCTAAAAATCTCCCTGGGGCTGGATGGGGGACAGTGTGCACCCCAAGTTTGCCCACTTCTCTGTGGCCTGCCTGGTCACCAGTGCCTCCTCAGATCAGAATCGGTGTGCTTGGGGCACTACCTAAAAGCAACTGAGCCCCTCTTTTATCCAGGAGTAAGATAATCCATGCATGTAGGGTCCACCAGATGCATGGACCTGGGAGAGGGTCTGATCCGGGCCAGTATTATCATGGGAACATTTTCCACTCAGCTCCGGGCCAGTATTATCATGGGAACATTTTCCACTCAGCTCCTACCTGCTACTCCAGCCATCCTCCCCTAGCCCTGGTTTGCTCCTTCCTGCTGCTCAACAAACTCGATGTGTTTTATATACGTAATTCCTTTCAAAGGAGTTTGAAAGTAGTCTCTGAAAGAGCTACTTTAGTCAAAAGCCAGATCAAAGCAACGCTGAAAAGTTGAACTAGGGACAGAGCAGAGCTGCTTGATTGGCAACAGGGTCCGGGATCTAGGCTGGGAGAGGGTAAAGCATGTCAATTGAACTAGTCGAAACTGTTGATTTGTGATTTTTTTCTCTCCAGAGTAACACCTGCAAAGTTTATGAGATCTTGCAGGAAAATCAAATCTGCATTAGAATACATTGTTTCCTGGAGGGAGGAATGTCAAAGCATCTACAGGATGCAATGCTGTTGCCTGAATGTATTTATTGCCACATCATATATTAGGCTTAGTCTGCAATATTATTGCAGTGCTGGACTGTCATCCAGCTCTACATATGCTTTTCAAGAAGTGGGTATTAGACCTGCTGCTGGGCTAGCAAGTGATTAAAGAATGAAATGTATGGTTGGCTATACATTCCTAGACAAACAAACAAACAAACAAAAACCTCCAACAAAAGCAAAAAATCCTTAAACCAGAGTTAGGGCTGAGAGCAGGTTTCCAATGAAAACTAACAATGTTATCAGAAGGTTATAGTTAAGAAACAAACAGAAATGAAATATCCAAATGTCAATTAATGTTCAGTCAATGTTCCCCTAAAATCTCTTTACTGGCCTAGATCTTCTTCTTCCATTCTACACCTCCCCTCAAATTATGCAACATCTTAATTAAAGAGTCTTGTAACTGCTGTGAGAACCACTGTCAAGACTCACACAATTCAGACTTAGCTAATGAGCTTCCCCCTTTTGTGATATGTAAAATGTGGGATTTAGAGAGGCTATGAGTATTGTTCTTCTGGAGATTATGACTTCCACAAATTCAGCAGAATTTACAAAATTTCCCAGACATCTAAAATTAATTATACCCCCTGCCCCCAACAGTTCCCTGTGTAGATTTTTGAATAATTCATATATTTAGAAAGTAAACTTTGTGAAAATAGTTTAATATATGAGATCTCAATAAAGATTTGTGATTAAGACCCTTTGAACTTTGTATGGCAAGATTTATTACAAACTAGAAGAGGTCAAAAACATAACATTTTTTTCAAAACTGAATAAATACCAAAATTTCCAAACATCATAACTCAAAATGATTTGCATTTCCGGCTTCAAATTTTTGAAATAAGCTCTGGCTTGGGTCTAGCCATGAGAAACTTCAGACTCGAAGCAGTTTGTTCTTTACTTTGTAAAGTAAGTTTTAAAAAGGGCCAAAACTAAGTCTTAAAACGATGAATTGTTATTCATGCTTAATTAATGAAAGGAGTCTGGTTGTAAATTGCAATTCTCTGTTTCTCCATAGAAGTAGAACACCACAAGCTATAGCACTGCAAATTTCTCTGCACTGAACTGCCAATAATGCATCAGGCTGGATCACCAAAACTAATACATGGTCATATCCTTTCATTGATTTTTTGCTTGGTGGATTTGTGCAATATCTTACTTGAGCTTTTTGTCTTGGTTATGTGAAGAGCTGGTCGGAAAATGGTGGTTCATTCCTGTAGAAAATTTAGATGAAACATTTTTTGTTTTTATCAAAACTTCCTGCAGGTATTTTGTGGGTTACAGTGAAAAATTAGCCCTTTCAAAAAAACTGATTATTTTTCCAGGTGAAAATTTTTAACCAAAGCACAAAAGATTTTGATTTTTTGGGCTGAAATTTTTCCTGTTTCAGTGGCCAAAAATAAAAAAGAAAATGGACTGTATGGCACAAAATAAACCCTTGGTCTCTTGTGAATTGTTTGATACCTTGTCTATCTGAGAGAAGCAGGATTGCTTTCCTAGCAGGTTTTCCACTTTGGTTTGGATCTTTTGGGGATGATTTTCAAAAGCACAGAGGGCAGTTAGGGAACAATGAGCAGATACATTTTTCATCAGCAAAACCTTAGCAGGGACAGTTATATATTTATTGCAAAAGTATGTGTATTAATCTCTGTGAAGGGTGTCAATGTTAAAAAGAAACAACCCTCCTTATTTTTCTCACCCTGGGCAAGGACACTAATTTCAAAGACTGGATTTGAAATCATTTTATTTTTAAGCCAAAATTTCCAGAAAGCCTCGTGGTCCCCTTCCCCCTTTTGAGATCTTCTGCATGGTATACTTGAAAGCTTGGCAACTCGCATTCTGAATTCTTACTCAGAGATTCTGTTGCCTGGAAACATGAGTCAGCAGAGGAAATCATTATGGGATCACTTTCAGTGCAGAAGAAATCCAGTCTTCAGACTGAACTAGTTTTCAGGATCAAAATAACAAATGAGATAAAAATAAAAAGAACAGCAAAGAAAGTGGCAGCTCAGAGATCTGACCAGTCCTCTTACAGCATATGTCTTTTATGAAACAGAAGGAAAACTATTCTTGGCTGCACAAAAGGGAAGGATTATTTTCTGTGTCCTGCCATCAGCCTTAATCATCAACCTCTATGTTCAGTGATGAGATACTTTCCAAACTGGTATTATTAGGGAGCAATTTCTGATCTAATTCCATTGGAGAGGTATGAATTCTAAGATATGATTACAGAAAAGGTTACTGTGGGAGATCTATCTAGGATAACTGTGTTTGAAGTTAAAGCTTTAATGTTGCTTTTAAAATTGCAATGCTGAGGTGCAGCCTAGTGAACTGCCATAACTTGACTCCTAAGTGAAAAAGGAGGTCTTTTCATGGTGAGATTCCATTAGCCTTTTGGAACAAGTTGCTACGGTTTAAGGTTTAAGCCTGCATAATACGTAAGTGACTACAATTAGCACTATAGTTTCTTTGTATAGATTACAGCTGACCACGGGATGACAACTCCATCAGGTGACAACCTTCACAGTTTCAAAATTTGATTTCATTCTGCAATGGAATGAAAAGAAAACATTTTGAATGGTTTTGTGAAAAGGATGAAGCTGGGTTAGTGCATTGGCCTAGGTTGTGGGAGGGTCAGGTTCAAGTGCCTGCTCTGCCTGATTCAGAACAGAGGTTTTCATCCCAAAAAATTGCAAATCAGGCTGAGTCTCCCACATCCTAGGCCAGTACCTTGACTACCCAGCTTCTCTCTCTGTATTCCTGATAAAAGTTTTATGGAAACTGCTACCACTTCAATGAACCAGCATATTTTGCCAAAATTTCACTTTGGCAGAAATGTTCTAGCCAGTTATACCAGTATTTTGCTCAACAACCAAAGTCTAGTTCTGTTCTTCACTCTTTTTTCTTCATTTGTGTGTAACTCTGTGCTCGTGAAAGGTGCTGATGGGCATGCCCAGAGAACAGCTCCCATCATTTATCAATGGGACAAGTACAGCAAAGGGAGTGGACATACAGTTTCCTCACACTGGCCCTGCCATTGTGTCTCAGTCCTGACTTAAAGGACGGCCTCTGGGAGTGAAAATGCCGACTTTGGTGTCATTGAGAGTCAAATGGGAACCAGTTAGAGCCATTTGTGGGAATTTTTTTTTTAGCGATGTGGCTGGCTAGCCACAGTTGAGCTAACTCAGTTATTTTGCATAAGCAAATCAATCCCTATCAGATGTAGTGTTGTAACTAATGGGTCTGTTAGATGTTCATATTTGATTTCCAGAATAGAAAGGGTGTAAAATGAAGAAACATTTAAACACATTTTTCCTCTCTCAAATTTAATAAACTTATTGGGGATTAACTGTGGCATAAGTGTGTTTTAAAAGGATAGTGTCAATTACTGTTGGCAGATTTTAAATTTTTTCCCTCTCATTTGTACTATTCTTAAAAACCAAAATACTATTCGCACCTGATTGTTTCTTTTATTTTCCATTTGGTAACCAGATATTTTCCCATTTCCCTCCCATATTTCTTGGGGAACATCTGGTTCTACTTAAATAGAAGCAGACTCCACTGGCCTCTTTTCCACAACCCCACTTTCTCCAGTCAGTAGGCCCCAGATCCACCAACAGACTTAGGTGCATAACTCCCAATTTAGGCTCCAAAATCACAAATCCTCAAAACCGCTGCTGAGCTGACACCTAAAGTCCTTCAGCACCTAAATTTACAACATTAGGTACCTAGGCAACTTGAAGTTTCTGCCTCTGGGCATGAGCACAGCTGCCTAGATTTGAAAGCTAGCACTTCTGTCATGCAAAAGCTTCAATGGGGATTATCCTACCAGGTGAAACCAAGCATTTCTCACACCTATCTCACAGGTGGGACCCTGTCTTATATAGGCTTGCTCAAACACACACACAAAAGGGAGGGGCAGTGGTAACAGCCTCCCTTTTGACCTTTAGCCCAATGGTAGGGATCTCATCTGGGATGTGTGAGACCCTGGTACAATTCCCCTCTCTGCCTAATGAGGAGAAGGATTTGAACATGGGTTTCCCATTTTCAGGTGAATGCCCTGACCACTGGACTAGAGAATCATTCTCTCTCTTGTCCAATGCATATTTAATTATTTACACACAGAGGAGCAGCTTCAACAGGAGAGATTTCCACATCAGATTATCCCATAGTCCAGGTGCTCACCTGAGAGACAAGAAACCCAAATTTAAATCCCTTCTCTTCAGGCAGAGGGGGGAATTGAACTTCAGTCTCCCACTTCCTCAGGGAGTGCCATAACTACTGGGCTAATGGTTATGGGGGCTCTCCTTCCTCTCCCCGTTTCCAGTGAGAATAAGACTGCACACAGCCCACGGAGGCACTCGCCTTTCCGCGGATTCCCTGTTGGTGGGTTGCTAGAAGAGACAATGTGCATAGAGCATTAGTCTCTACAGACCTGGTTACCTTCTCTACCCAATAATCCTCCTCCTACTAAGCCTTCTCTTCAGGCTCCAAGAAAAGGGGGATGCTATCACGTGAGCAGCACACCTCCCTTGCCACACAACCCAGGCTATGTCTGCCCATGTCTTGGGATTTCCAACTCTCACAAGCTTAGGTGACTTTTAAAAGCTCCAGCTCCTCAATTTATGTGACAGCGACAAAGAGTCTTGCAGCACCTTATAGACTAACAGATGTTTATGTGAATTTATGTGAATACCAGAAACTCTCATCTTATTAAATAAAAAACAGTAAGCTAGCCATTACGTTTCAGAGAGATGCTTTAAAATGCACGCCCTAAAGGTGCCAAGACGAGAAGGCAAATAAAAAGAATCCAACATTTGTTATGTTTAAAATTTCATGATTTTTAAGCCAGTCTCTTTATTTTGGGGGTCCTGAGTCATGATTATTGAGTGCTTGGAGATTATACTAATGTTGCCTGGTTCCCTGCACATGCAGATATTGGGGGCTACAATTTGTCTCTGCATATTATTTTGAAATACTTGTCATTCAGGATTTGCATTGTTGTTGTACTGATAGCTTTACCATTTTGTTCCTGGGTCCTTGCTTGCTTTCCCTAGTCATTTCACATGTCTATCTCAGCCGTTTAGTAAGACTAATGAAGAGTAAAAAAAACCAGGGCAGGAGGATGGAAAAATTAGCAAATGGGGGAGACTGAAAAAAACAGCGAAGACTGGGGGTATAGTGGGAAGGTAGAAGATAGGGAGACTCTGCTTCTGTTTGGTTGTCCTGGAACCTGAGGGCCTGTTAGAACCAAAAAGCTCATGCGTATATACCTGTCCAAGAGATCCACTATTGTGGTAATACACTTTTGAACCTAATCTTCCCAAAATATAAGTAATACATTTGTTCATAAATTCATAGTTTAAGTTGATGTCTTTAGTTTCCCTTATCAGTTCTGTGTAGTTCATAATTTCTAATTCATATTGACTGTTGTCTCCTTCTCAATAATAGCTGCATTTACTGTACTATATGAATTCTACTAAATATACATTTCTTGGCCCAGGCCTAGCACTGCACCTTCTTTCCTAAAGTCCTTATTCCAAGATCTCCAAATAGAAGTAGTAGAAATACTGTAAATATTTACGTTGTGGCCGTACATTATAGTAGAATTGGAGCCCCATAAAGCTGGATGCTATACAAACTTGCAGTCAATTTCTGGGTGAGGTTTGCACTTTGGCTGATCTTATTAAACATGGGAGTTCTAGCTGAATGTAGCTGAATCCTCTTACTTTGACTGGATCTCCTTTTGCTATAGCTTTTTCCCTATTCTACCATGACTGATTCCCGTGATGGCTTCCTGGCTTAGAAGGAACTGACTTTGTAACCCTGGGGAAAGGGCCACTGCAGAATAATGCAAGTGGCTTCATTTGTCAAGGTCTGGCTAGAGAAACACCAAACCTGGCAATTAAACTTGACCTTGAGTCTCTTCCCTGCTACACTAGACTAGTAATCCACAGTCAGAGTGGCCATCTTTCTCCTTTCATATTGCACAAACACTTCTTGCTGTAGGAATTTTGATTATTCTATGGTTGGAGGTTGAGTGCTGATCTCTCTGGATTCACATAAACGTCTTGCTACCACTCTCCATTCTTAGGATGGCACTTTTCTTTTTTACTGTGCCAGCTATTTTTACACATACAAGGCAGCATTGTCTGAGAGATCCCATTATATTGCCCTAAACTGCTTTGTTGGAGGCAACATCTATTGCTTTGATGCTGCTGTGTCTGTGTGATCCTAGTCTCCTGTTTATCATGGATTTAAGCTGCAGTGGATAGTATTTTTTCTCTGTATCCTCTCCATGGTGACTGACACTGTGATAAATCAAAGAGAAACTCTCTGTCACTAGCCAGGATATTGGGCTATTCTGCTGCTGCACTAGCCCTCTCAATTGATCTGGCCACTGTCTCTGATTGTTGCTTGGAATTTCACAGGCATTTGAAACTTCTGCCTATGCCACCCACTTGTAGCCAAGAGAGAGAGACATAAATCTGGGCCGTAAATGCCAAGTCCAGTGGACCAGGAAAATGGGGCTCGCTGTGATCACTGCCTGGTGCCAGGGGTCAGCATCTGGCCATTCAGGTACCACATTCTGGGTGGGTGGGGTACAGCCTCCCAAGTTTAAAAAAATGGCTGGTCTTGTTGGTTAGAAGGGATGTCAGTCGTCTTACAGCGAGTAGGAAACAACCCTTCCATAGCTTACTTATATTGGCATTAAAAGCCTCTCTCAAGCAGCTGGGAGAATCGATGAAGGCTCATTCTGCTGAAATTGCAGGTTTAATGTCAGCATGAAAGCTTCTGCAACAGTGTTTGATGTCATGAAGGGGGTAGAAAAGCAAGTCCATTCCTCCTTCTGGTAGCTTACAAAGTGTGCTCCATGTCCTGAATCGATAGCTGTATTTGACCAAACAGCATTCAAGGACTTCCCAGCTCTATCCACCTGCAAAGGCCTATGAATGCCATATGTGTAGAAAAGCTGAATGATGCTGTGAAATCTGGGGTGGTGTCATTTTGATTTCAAGGTCAAGCGCCTGTGGAACAGAACCTCAGAAGTAATACAACTAGTGTGCTTATGAGGAAAAAAAACAGTCATGCCAGTTTTACAAAGCACTGCAGGTCCCCCAAATTGCATGACTGGTCCAAATGCAAGACACCATTGTATAGGGCTGTGGTATAAGCGTTCAGGACATATGCTGTGTGGGGGGATTGTGAGTTTGGGTCTGGGTGCCAGGGAACCCAAAGAGTATGTGATCAAGGTAGAGTTGCCAACTTTCTACTCCCACAAAACTGAACACCCTTGCCCCACCCCCCACCCTACCCCTTTTCTGAGGCCACCCCCCACTCACTCACTCCATCTCCCCTCCCTTTGGTGCTTGCTCTCCCCACCCTCACTCACTTGCTCATTTTCACTGGACTGGCTCAGGAGATTGGGGTGCAGGCTCCAAGGTGGAGCCAGAAATGAGGAGTTCAGGGTGTGGGAGGGGGCTCTGGGCTCGGTTGGGATGAGAGAGGGGGTGAGGGCTCCGGTTGGGGGTGCGGCTCTGGGGTGGGGGTAGGGATGAGGGGTTTGAGATGCAGGTGAATACTCCAGGCTGGGATCAAGGGGTTCCGAGGGCAGGATCAGCGCTGGGGCAGGTATTGGGGCTTGGGAGGGGGTCAGGTTGCAGGCTCTGGGTGGCGCTTACCTCAAGCAGTTCCAGAAGCATTGGCATGTCCCCCCTCTGGCTTCTACGTGGAGGCACGTCCAAGAGATTCCAAGCGCTGCACCGTCCAAGGGCGCAGCTCCATCCATGGTTCCCAGCCAATGGGAGCTGCAGAGCCAGTGCTTGGGGCAGGGGCAACATGTGGTGCCCACTGCCTGCCCCATGCATAGGAGCGGAGGTGGGGACATGCCGCTGCTTCTGGGAGCCACATAGAGTGGAGCCGAGTTTATAAACTGGAAGAACTTTGAAAATTTCCCATAAAATGTGTTCCCACCTAAAAGAACTAGATGCAAATAGCACTGAAGCATATGATGCTGTAAAAACATAACATTTAGGTGACAGTGTATCCTTAAAAACAAACAAAACATGGGTATGGAGTCACACAAGGAGGTACAGACCCTCAGTACAGCAAACAGCCCTTTGTTCCTCTTTGTTTAGGACCTTTATGGTGCAGATTGGTAACATTCCAGTATAGCGTTTGAATTGTATCTACACATTACATTTCTAAGTCATTCTTATACAGTGGGGGCTTTGTAAGGGATTTCATGTGAATTCAAAGCCTTCTTGTGTTTCATGTGTTTTAAGTGGGATTTCCCAAGGATAAAAAAGTTCATAGGTCTTTGATCCATCTAGTCATGATGAGTGTTTCTACAGCAAAGCAATTCATCTCTTTCTAATAGTGCAGTGTATGGGCACCTTCAGTTTTGTTTTCTTTGACTGTGCTGTGTCAGACATGCAAAGGCGGAAAATGGCCTCCGGGCAGCCCTTCACCTGAACAGCAGGATCCTGTCAGCGGGCAGGAGTCAACTGAGCAGGCTCTGGTCTGTTAGGGTAACGGTGTTTCTGTTCTTAGCCCTCTGTAAGGGGGCTGCATGGGGTGCCCTCAGAGGGACACAATTCTTCCCTCTTTCCATGCTTGCTTTGGGAGCGGGGGAGGAGTAATTTATTGAAGTGCAGCGTATTTTCCCCCAGCATGCCCAGCCAGCTCTGCTGACGAGCATGGGGTGGGAGGGTCAAGACTCCACCCACTCCCCAGACCTGTTTGCACTCACTCTTGGGGAGCAGCATTCAGAGCAAAGCCCTGAACTCAGGACAGGACACAAAGCCAAGATCAAGGTAGCTCTAACTCTCTGGCATGGCCACATTGTAGGTAGTCATAAGCTAGCCCTTGCTGAGAAAGTGTCACTACTGCTTCCACTCTAATCATGGACTCTATTATTTACTTCAATGGGAGCAGAACTGCGTTGTGTATCAATAACTATTTTTCTAAGTGGATATGATCAGGTCTTATGGATCTTGCAATTTAAGTGTAATGGTCTCATTTATTAGCTAACACCCTCTATAGAAAATAGTGTTTATAAAATGGATGATTGCTGAATGGCATTGAGCTTCCTGATGGTGGCTAAATGTTGGGAGGAAGCAGGCTGACCACATCTTTTTCCAGAAGAAATCATTTGTTATGCAGGATTGTGGGAGTGCTACAATCAGTCATATAGCACACAAATAGTGCCTGCCCTTTTGCTGTGAAAAGAGGCCCTACCCAGAAATGTTTATAATTTAGATAATATCTTGGTTCTGGATGTGGGCTGGGGGTTCAGCACGCGAGCAAAGTGATAACGTTGTTAGCAGGTGTTTCATTATTTCCATGTTATTTTTTAAAATATGTTATGTAGGTGTATGTAACTACACCTACAACTATGAAGCTTGGGGGATGGACTGGAATTAGCATTCGTCCTTTGGTAGCTTCATTAATGGCAGCTGTCTTACACCTTTAAGTAGTAAATGTTTAATGCAATTCATTTTATGAATCCCTCTTGGTTTCCTTTTGTACCCCTGTGGTTTGAGATAACATCAGGACAACATTGGTGATGGCAGTGCTTCCTCATTGTCTGCAGTTGTGTTTGGTGTAGCCAGAAGTTAAAGTAGCCTACAACAGGAGCGAGTAGTCTCATTGCAGTAGTCCAGCAGGAAAGAGAGGCCTGGCAGTTGGAGCGGGGGAAGGGAGAAAGGAGGGCAGGCTTGGGGAGAGCACTGCTTACTCAAGCTGGGAATTGGCCTTCTGCTTTTAGCAGAGGAAGGGGGATGTGCCTGACCCTTATTTAAGTCCTGAACATCATCTGGAAGCTCTGCAGCTTACCTGATTCTGTTATGTTTTTGTGGAGCCTCACAACAAATTGAAGTCTCCTCTCTTTAGTTCTGTTTTCATCTGATAATGTCAGTGAGTGAACTTAAGGGATCTGTGTGTTTGCGTGTGAGAGAGATGTTGGTACTGTTTGTTTTCTGTATACCTCATGCTTATCTTACATGTTGCACACTTTCCTTATTGGTTCTTTGTGCTTGCCTAATTGTTGTACATAGTTTTACTGGGGTGGACAATATAAAGATACAAGAAAGTATATAATATCAGACTGTGCCATATGCTGTCACACACAGACAGCAGCTCACTAAAGACACATTTTGCGTAGAGAGTGGTAGGTGGCTTAACTTGTTCAAAGTAATTTTTCTCTTGATTAAGTGATTCCTGGAGGCTACTTCCCAACAGGTTTATTTCCCAAGCAGTATCCAGTGTGGGGTATGGAGCTGTTCGGTGGTTAGGAATTACTGTCGCAAACAGGAAGCATTTCATGCTTTCAGTTCACAGTTACTTGAGGAGGGAAAGTTCGTGGGGCCCAGGGCAACAACTACTTTGTAGTAGGAAAAAAAAAAGCTGACATGGCTTTGCATTAGACCAATTCATTATGTTCACAATGGAGAGCAGGCAGTAAGTGAATATATGGAAAGTAAACTACTGGAATATTCCACTGGATTAGACTATTATGGTTCAGTAAACTACAAAATGAACAAATCATGTGACTTTATTAATAATAAATGCAATTAAATACCGAATCAAATGTATAACTTTTCTGACTCTTGTTCTAAAAACACTTGTGCTTGTTCAGAAGGAAATATGTTGTCTCAATGAATTCATAAATCTCCTGTTGGGGGGAAAAGATGTCTGCAATACTTTCAGCCACCCTTTTAGACTGGATTTTAGTTATAAGCAACACTATTTTGCTTGGAGAGAACACTTATAAAAGAATAGCTAAACTGCTCTAACCATGAATTTTAGGCATGTGTTATGATGGGCCATTGACTTGTCAATACACGTACACAACTGTTATCCACAAGATCCTTTAAAGTGTATTTCGTTTGAGACAGGGAAAACACAAAGCTTGTTTGACAGGTAAGATTACTGACTGTTGCAAATGCATCTGAATTGCTATATAGTTTGTTAAATTAGGGAATTACAAGAATCAGATTTCTAGCAACCTTTTCAAAAGGTGTCAGACCTTGCTGCCTTTCTGCTGAATTACAGAATGCTGTTACTTAGATAACTTCCTGTAATTTACCAGCAGGATCTGTTTAGTGGCTGCTGCTGTCAGTTTTCTTTTTTTCCGCCTTTCAGTGTAGACAATGCAGTGCTCCTCTTTCATGAGAAATGTTGTGGTTTGCCTTCCACACAACGTGATCTCCTAGCTCTGTGAACTAAAATTGAAACATAGTTTATTTCTTCTTTTCTTGAATAAGAAGATGGGAAATTCTTACGCCGGGCAGCTCAAGACAACCAGATTTGAAGAAGTATTGCATAATTCTATTGAGGCTTCTCTCCGTTCAAACAACTTAGTCCCCAGACCAATCTTTTCTCAGCTGTATTTGGAAGCCGAGCAGCAGCTTTCATCACTAGAAGGTAGGAAATCTTGGCATTTATATTTCTGTTTAAATAGAACTATGTATCCATTCCTTGTTCATCCAGTGATGAGCATGAAAGTTTCAAATTAAATATAGAGAGATGCAAAAGTATTTGAAGTTGTTTGGCTGCTTTATGTTCTGTGCAACCTTCTCCTTCCCTCAAATCTAATGCAAATTTGAAAAAAGAACTATTTGAAGAGACTAATTATGGAATGCTGTTTGTTTTTACAAAGTAAGGTTCTATTTTTTTCAAACACTTATGGACATACGTAACTGGAAGCACTATGAGTTCACCCACTAAACACAGGCGGAAATCTTTGGAGGGTCAGAGCTTTATCTGGTAGTTTACATTTATAGAATAGAAAATTCAAAAATACAACAGGTTTACAAATAAGAGATGCTAAAAATAATTGTGATTGTGAATGAAAGAAGCAAAAATATTTGCAGCCTTCCTATTAAGTATGCTAAGAAGATTTTATGATTAATTTTGGCGTGACGGTGTTTTTAACTTGATCTTCATTTTTCAAGGTATCAGCTTAAGCTGTTACCTAGTGTTCTATGGTAAATCCTGCTCACGGCCTCTGGACTGATGCTTAATATCTTAGATTTCTCTGATTTATTTATATAGTTGCTGAACTGCTTTGTTGCTCTCTGTTTTACTTCTGCTTGCAATGTTCTTGTACCTGTGAAGGTCCTAGGATATTAGAGAAACAAAGTGGGTGAGGTAATATCTTTTATTGGACTGTTGGGGAATGAGACAAGCTTTCAAACTACAAAGAGGTCTGTGGTCCAATAAAAAATATTACTTCTCCCACCTTGTCTGTTTCTTTTACTCATTCATTTTTCTCTTTGGAGGTGGAGTAGTTTAGATGAAATGTGTAAATCTGACAACCAAATTAATTAGAAAAACAAGTGTGCTAAGTAAACTTGATGTTACATATTAGGTACTAAATTATGTTGTTCTCAGTGGGTCTGGCAATGTGCAGGCAACATTATCCTGCTGGCGCACATATTTCCTCTCTCTTTCAACTAAGTACTAGAGTAATGTTGCATTTGTTTCCTCTGTGTGTGTGTGTGTTCTTTCATAGCCCGCAAAAGATGATGCAGGCACATATGGAATGCAAAGTGTGTAAAGTATAATATAGGTTTGTAATAAAGTAAGTATTCTAAAAAAAGTCATTCTAGCCACTGAAAACAAATGAAATCATTTTGAAAAGATTAAACACTTGCCAATATCTCATTGAAAATGTGGAAAAACATACTATTTAGAAACTGTTCTGCTTATATCTCATATATGTTTAATTGTCTCCCTCCATTCTTTACTGCTGGCTAAGGACATTTGCATGAAAATATAATCTCTGAGTGTCCATCTGCTCCTCCTGCTTATTCCCTCCATGAAGTGATTATCCTCTATTGGGAATTTCATAAATGTTGCCATGGCAACTAAATGTGATGTCACAAAGTGGATTATGACATCAGCTGGGAAAGACGCTGCAAGAGCAGATGCATTGTTCAGGGACAAAAGTGCAGTTTTCACACTTCTGTAGCTCATTTCATTCAAGATTCTCAAAGGGCTTTACAGACCTTCCTAGCCTGATCGATTTTTTTTTTTAATCTCTTCTTTTTGTGGTCAATGTGAACAGGATCAGGCCTCAATTAATTAAACCTCACAAATCTTTGCCTAGAGCATTCCTTTTCATGCAAATACCAGAGGATGGAAACTCTATTAAGCAATCCATACAGAGCTTTTCCTGGGTTGTTCCATAAGATGGTTGAGCTTGCATCTTACTCCAGCCCCCCAAGAACAAACAGGAGTTTTAGGAACCATGGAGCCCTAAGATCTGAGGGGTGGAGGGCAATAACCCTGAAGCAATGGGCCATCCTTGTGGAGGCACTGTGCCACAATACCAGCTCTTGACCCCGCTACTCTCTGTATTCTTCCTATTCCTTGACTCCTTGACACGGTGGGTCTGTTGTGGTGCATTTTATTTGTGGTCCTAGCGTTTCCTGCCCCCCCACCCCAGGCCAGTGTTTTCAAAGTGTAACCCATGCCTACTTGGTATGGGGCTCTGTCCCCCTCTTGTGGCACCTAGACCATCTAGAGCAGGGGTGAGCAAACTTTTTGGCCTGAGGGCCACATCGGGGTTCAAAATTGTATGGAGGGCAGGGTAGGGAAGGCTGTGCCTCCCCAAACAGCCTTGCGCTGCCCCCTATCTGACCCCCTCCCACTTCCCACCCCTGACTGCCCCCCTCAGAACTCCCAACCCATCCAACTCCCCCTTCTCCTTCTCCTCTGACTGCCCCCTCCAGAGACCCCCCACCCTAACTGCTCCTCAGGAACTCCCCCACCCAACCTCCTTGCTCCCTGTCCCCTGACTGCTCCGACCCCTATCCACACACCCTGACAGACCCCTGGGACTCCCATGCCCCATCCAACCCCCCTTGCTCCCTGGCTGCCCCCTCCAGAACCGCCCTGCCCCTAACCACCATCCCGGGACCCCACCCCCTTTCCAACACATCCTGCTCCCTGTTCCCTGCCCGCCCTCGGGAGCCCCTGCTCCTTATCCAACCCCCTGGTCCCGGCCTCCTTACCGTGAAGCTCCTAGCAGCATATTTGGCTCCACACAGAGCCAGACATGCTGCCCCATGGGAGCGCGCAGCCCCGTCCCCCAGAGCACTGCGTGTGCGGCAGCATGGCTCCAGGGGAGCAGGAAGCGTGTCTGGCAGCATAGCTCTAGGGGAAGGGGAAGGCAGGGGAGGGGCCAGAGGCAGCCTCCCCGGCTGTGGAGCCAGATGGAACGGTCCTGCAATGTGGTCCGCGGGCCGTAGTTTGCCCACCCCGATCTAGAGCAGGGGTTCTCAGATTTTTGTACCTGTGACCCCTTTCACACAGCAAGTCTCTGAGTGTGACCCCCCACCTTATACATTAAAAACACTTTTTTATATATTTAATACCATTATAAATGTTGGAGGCACAGCAGGGTTTGGGGTGGAGGCTGATAGCTTGTGGCCACCTGTGTAATAACCTCACGACCCCCCTGAAGGGTCCCGACCTCCAGTTTGAGAACCCCTGATCTAGAGATTGATGAATTTGCTACAACCTTGGCTAAGTGCCATGTGACATTTAGCTCATGCAGTAGAGCAGTGGTTCCCTAAATATGGTGTATGCCCCCCTGGGGGGGGGCATGGAGGAACGTCCGGGGTGGGGCATGGCAGGGCCTGGGTCAGCCCCCGCTAGGGAATTGGCTAGGGAGCACCACCCAGGCCCAGTTTCCCCAAGCTCTGCTCCAGCCTGGCCCTAGCCCCTGGCTGCAGCTGTGGCCCTGGTTCTGCTCCCGGCCTTGATGGGGGGGCACAGACACATTCTATTACTGGTAAGCGAAGGGCGTGAGATAAAAGTTTGGGGCTCATACATTAAGAGAGGCTCATACATTAAGCTTCAGAGGTCCCAGGTTCAATCCTGCCTGCTGGTGACCGGGGTCTGTCAGCATTACACAAGCATGGAGGGAACCATGGGTTAAGTGATTCACCCAAGGTAATACAGTGAGTGGCAGAGCAAGGAACAGAACCCAAGAGTTCTGACTCAACATTCTCTGTGTGCCAGCTAAGTTGTATAGCCACAAAATCACAAATACAGATGGAGAATTGTCTCTAAACAGAATGGCCTCACAAGTTGCTATAGCTTCTTGACATATTTGAAGAGTGTTTTTCTGAAGTTATCTTGCAGCTCAGTTTTCATGTTTTTGGTGTTAGTTTGCCCTGGTCACCATACCACTTTTCACCAAAACCAGCCACTGTGACATCAGTCATGTTTTTTGTTCCTGCTGTTGTTGTTCTAATTTTATTTTTTTTAATTTATAAGGGACACTGTGACCTTGAAATATAGCTAATTTTAAAATAAATGAGTTGTAAGTAGTTTCAGGTTCTAATTCCCACCTACTGATTTTTGTGGTTCATATAATCATTTTCCTATTTAAAAAATTTTTTTTCTCCCCTGTAGCTGTGTGAAAGACCTTCAAAAATATAGTAATAGGGTAAAGTGCCTACTCAGCTAGACTAGTATTATTATAATTTATTATATATTACAATTTACACCTAAAATCCTATAAATGTGAAGGAGATTATAGCCTGCGTTATGTGCAAAATCAAACTGAGGGATCATAATGGTCCCTTCCGAACTTAAAAGTCTGCACCAAATATGCACAAAGTAAACCAGCTGAAATTAAGATCTCTTTTCAACCTGTAGATTTTTAAACGATCTTTTCAAATATCACTGTGTCTAAATTAGAACATTTTTAGTTCCAGTTTTTACAGATCATTTTGATAACACAAGATAGAACAGGGGATAACCCCTTGTTACTATTACAATACTATATTATTCAACAAAACGTTGCTTTTAAAAACATTTTTTTCTGTACCTCCCTTTAATCTTGCCTTTCTAATGACCAGCTTGTAAAGTTTTCTTCTTTTGGGGGCTTCTGGAGCTTGGCGAACCCTCCTCCAAATGTTTAGTAAAGTGACATACAGGCACTTCCTAGGATGGTTTGATGGCTGTAGTAAATGCGGAGGGTATTTGGCTCGTACTAGTTTAGATTTCATGTAGACTCTGCCCTGACTATTCGGGGCATTTTTGAGCTGTAACTGGTCTGTGTCTGTTAACAGTATGGACATGCTTCTCTGCTGCATCTTAAAAGATTGGGGGTCAGATTCTCTGCAGGTGTAAATCTGTATGAGCCCATTGAAGGCAGTGGAGCTGTGACATTTTACACCAGCTGATGATTGAGCCCTGTATATTTTTTCCCATTTTGAGATTGGTGAGGATGATCTTATAGTGTGAACTCTTTCTTTCTCATTAATGCCCTCTGTCTGTGGACGTGGGGCATGTGGCCTCACCTTGAGATGATGCAACTGGCATCAGAGTTTTTGCTGCCTCTTACTGGAGATGTCTAGGGTACTGTACGTCTCATAAGGCAAAATCCTCATAGTTCCTAAGGTGCACAGGAGAGGGTCTTGTGCCTGCAGCAACACTTAAGGTGTGCAGGAGAAGGGCCCCAGCAGACAGCTCCCATAAGGAGTTTGGGTTAAGGATTTCCAGCAGTATCTAGTCAAGGGGTCCCACATTACAAAATATATTTTGAATCCTTTCTTCTTTAAAAACAACTAAAACTCCATAAAGAACTACGAACTGGTGAAAATTGGCATAATTCCATTGACCTACACTGATTTGTCGCAAGGGAGCATTTGACTGTACGCCGATTGAATGCTCAACTGTAAAGTATACAGCTGAGCATTGAATAGTCAAAAAAATTGATACTGTTGAGACTGCAAGAGCAATCTTAACTCTGCCCCTTAGGCTGGATGCATTGCAATACAGGGCTTATTCTCCATTCTGATGTGGTAGCATTTCATACCCACTGTGCAGGGGTGGAAATGACGGCACGCGGTGTACGGGAGAGGAGAATCAGATTCATAGTCTGTTATTCTATGCTTACGTACTGTTTCTCAAATAATATGCTAATTCCTACATTTTTTTCTGCAGCTGTAGATACGCATGTGTCGTATCTTCTAGTGCTACTCTGTGTATGCCCATGCAGGCAGAGCCCCTTAAAGTAATTCATTTTGAAAGTACACAGGAAACACGTCTTGTACATCATATGCAGCAGTGCAAGTAGGATGGTCTGGTCTGGTCCTTCAGAACCAGCAAGGTATTTATAGCTGGCATACTGGAAAGAGGAGGAGCAGAACATGAGGCCACTGGGTGGCCCCATGCTGGCAGCTCCGCTGGCACAGCTGTACCGCCCCCAGCCCTGTCCTCCAGTGTGGCTGCTATATAGATGGAGGAGACCCTGTGTAGAAGGACTGGGGTGATAGAGCTGAGCTAGAGGAGCTGCGGGCATGGGTGGCCCCACATTCTGCTCCTTTCTTTGCTGCGGTGCCAAAGTCTCCAATGCAGCAGGAGGAGGACAGAGCCCACCCCTCTCCTCAGGTTATGGGGGTAGATCATGGGGAGGGGACTGGGAGAGCCTGGGGGCTGCAGGCTGGAAGGAGTCACGTGAGGAGGTCACCTCTTCTCCTCCCCCCATAGTGGGAGGAGGGGCCCGCAAACCAGTAAAAAATGGATTCCACTTGCACCACTGATCATATGACAGGTTAGCTTCTGAATCTTGCACATCAAGATCAATGGCAGTTGATTTCAATAGGAGTAGGACTGGGACTTAAGTGCAATAACATAGTAATAGTAAAATTAATTGGCATATACAGACCATCCAAGAGGGGTCAGGAGTATGATGCCCTTGCCCACATTGACTCGACTTCAGTGGGACTGTTTGTGGAGTAAGGTACCATTCAACATTAGTAAGGGTATCACAGTCTGGATCTAGGTTTGCAGCTAAATTATCTTTGCGGTTAACTGGCTCATCCCCTGATTTGTTCCTAAGGAAGTCTATGTTGCTGACTGAAAATAAGCGTTATGGCTATTGATTTAGGCCTTGATCCCAATGACTTGCACACATACATTATGTTACTCATGAGTACAGTCCCATTGAGTAAAATTACACACATGTTTAAGTGTTTGCAGGATTGGGGCTTAAATAATTTTTTAAAAGAATACTTAGCAAGAGGAGAACCTACCATGTAAAATTTCGATCAATAAAGATGCACTGGGTTAGAATGACTGAAAATAATGTAAGCAGAAAATATTGAAAAATGCAGTGAGGGTGTAGAAATAATTCTAGAAAGGTGGTAGCAATAATGGCACGATACATTGCACTAGTTGTGAAATATTATCTGATCATGTAATTCATCTGGTGTCAATAAGTATAGCTCTGTTGACTTAATGGAGCTATGCTATTTTACATCAGCCAAAGATCTGGCCCTGTAACACAAGAGGCAGAGCTGACATTATGTCCATTTGTAACATTGTCTAACTTACAAGTTCTTCATTGTGCAGCTTTCACCTTCTGTAGACTATTTTGTAAAAATCTGGAATTATATTGTATAGGCTGCAGATACTCAAAATGTGCCATTTCTTGGAATGTTGACAGCTGTGTGTGAGGGTAGATCGTTAAAGTCTCCTGCTCTCTGTGTGAGGGATGTCTACGCTGCAACAAAAGTTCCACAGTGCCCAGTCTCAGAGCTCAGATGAACTGACTCTGGCTTCTGGGGTTTGCAGCTGTGGAGCTAAAAATAGCAGTGTAAGCATTTCGGCTCAGGTTGGAGTCCTGGTTCTGAGACCTGGCAAGTGGGAAGGGTCTCAGAGCCAGGGCTTCAGTCGGAGCCCAAATGCCTACACTCCTGTTTTTAGCCCTGCTGCCCAAGCCCCAGAAGCCCAGGTCAATTGAGCCGGACTCTGAGACACAGTGCTGCAGGTTTTTCTTTGTAGTGTAGACATACCCAGAGAGCATATCCACATAAACATGGGGCTTAATGTGGGAAGCAACTTTTTTACACTCAGATTTAAAATTGGATTGTGACTCATAACGATTTGCAAGATGCTTGGAAATAAAGACCAAACCCTTGAACTGTGCCTGTTAGTGCAAAATGGAGCTGTCACTCATGCCGTGCAGCTGTACGTTTGCTTTGGGATTCCTTTCATTCTTAATCTGAAAGCCTGCCCAGCTCTCCCCTGCCCAAATCTCTGCTCCCGCGTTTTGTTACTCCCTTCTCTGCATTCCAATGACAAAGACTGCTTCACTTCTCCCTTTGTCCCCTCTTTACCTCTTGTCTTTGTGCCTTCTCCCGTGTTATTCCCTGTGAGTACCACTCTGCCTTTATCCCTATTCACCAGGGGATCAGTCTTGCTGTTCATGTGAGTAAAGGGAAGCAGATACTTTAAATACTTTGCTGTCTTGAGGCCAGAGCGCTTGGCACCTTTCAGGGTCAAGCTTGCAACACCCAACCTCTCCTCTTTCAGATTCCTTCTTAAATCTCACTTATTCTGCAAAACTCACAAACGCCAACCCCAGAGCCATTATTTAAGGAGGGGACAAAGTTGGGGAGGAGGGTCAAGGAGAAAACGCCTCTGTGGCTGACCCCTCCCATGGGATTTCCAGGGCCTCATCCAAAAGTCCACTGAAATCAGTGGAATGACTCCCATTGACTTTGAGTTTTGGTACAGACACTCCTTCCCCATCCCAGTGGGTTTTGTGTTGTCCATCTATCTATTTAATATCTCTGGATCAGGGAACTATTTTTTGTTCTGTTTCATGTACAGCATCAGGTATATAGTCCGCACTTAACTATCAATATTCTGCATTTGATCAGTTGCTTTGAGAGGGCATCTCAAAGCGATTAGACATATGGATTTCTTTAGCTGTAAATATTGAAAACAAAGGTCAAGGGAGCTTTTATGATGATGGAGTTTTATTATTGACAACGCCTCAAAATCATGAAACTGACTTCAAAATCATAAGATTTTAAAAGTAAAAATCTGGGGGTTTCTTTTTATTTGCCTTCCGTTTTCTGAGATGTAAGTACACTCAGGTTACCTTTTAGAGCTTTTCTTCACAATCACTGAACCTCTTTTTTTTAAAATGAAAGTTGAAATTCTCACATAACCACAGGATTCCAGGACTGGGGCTTTAAGAAAAACACCAAACATTGTGAGACTTGGCAACGCCACTGTTCCTTGCAAACACAAGGGAATCTTACTTCTCTATAGTGCTTGCTGTAAATGAGACACTGCTCGTTTCTAGGATCAGCTATTGTCACAGCTATCTATTCTTTAAATGTAATTTGTCCTGTGATACTTTTGTAGCAAGTAGCAGAGTGGATAATGAGGAAGAAGAGGAGGAAGAGGAAGAAGAAAGTTCAGAATCAAGTAGTCCTCCTCTCTCTTATCAGATGAAGCCTCCTCCTGAAGGCTGCTGCACCACTGATGGTAAGAAATTCACAAGACTCAAAGTTTGGCAACTGATCCAATGGCCTATTCAGGCAAAGCTCCCATTGGTATCAGTGGGAACTGGGGTCCCAGTAAAAAGTGCGGAATTGCGTCCAAACATCATAACAAGCATCTTCCAAGAGGCTCATCAAAATTAGGTATGTAGAAATTGTGTGGCTATCACAGTTTGTTACCTCTTAGACAAAACTAGAAACTTGGTTGATCATACGCTTTTGTATGTCTTTGCTGAATCTTTCAAAGGAGCATTTCTATGTCAGGATGAAGAAGAGGACTAGCTAGCAACTTGAAATCTATCCAGTTTTATAAAAAACTCAAATTTAAAGTAGCTTCAGATATTGCACCAGCTGCTGAGTGCTCTGCCAACTTTTGTGGTTTTATCACCACATTTTCCTATTTAAAACAAAATTCTTCTGCCCTCCTGTGGCTGGGAGAAAGACCCACACAAACAAGAGGGAAAAGACTGTATCAAAACTGTAAAACTGCCTGGACATTAAGTGCTAATGTCTCTTGTTAAACATACAGCTGAATATAATATTGTTTGTTATTAAATATATACCTTTCCATAAAATGTATACGTTGTGTAACATAGAGGTGTTTCTGTTGCTGCAGAAAACTTTATTTTTACATTTTCAAATTTTTATGTATTCATTGTATTTTTAGCTTTCGTTTATAGCTCACCCAGTAGCTGGAAAAATATTGACACTGAAGTTAAACTTGATGTTAGGTTTACCTTTTTTTAAAATAAAAAGAAAAGTTGGAGTTTGTTCAGTAAGGAAATTGTGAAGAATTAAGCAAAATGACCATTGACCTCAGAAATATGTTGCATTTGTTTTTTCTAGGTTTCTGCCAGGCTGGTAAAGACTTGAGGCTGGTGTCCATTTCCAATGATCAAATTGAGGTGCCTTCGGGGTTTTTACTTGTTGGTGCTAAATCACCAAATCTGCCTGATCACCTTTTAGTGTGTGCTGTAGATAAAAGATTCTTGCCAGATGACAATGGGCGTAATGCCCTGTTAGGTAAGTGTCCTTGCTCACACTAATTGGATGCTGTTTTGGACTACA
Source organism: Dermatemys mawii (assembly GCA_007922305.1). Classification (NCBI taxonomy): domain Eukaryota; kingdom Metazoa; phylum Chordata; order Testudines; family Dermatemydidae; genus Dermatemys; species Dermatemys mawii. Next base: position 12,389,270 of record ML677333.1, on the reverse strand, counting down.
GTCATATCTACTCTTGTTGAAAAGTGAATATTGTAGATCTTATTTCCATCAGTTGTAGACAATAGTCCTCCCTGATAACCTTTTAGAGCTGGCTGTGTTTGCACTGGAAAGAGTACAGTGTGAGCCACTCCAGTACAAATGCTGCGTCTCCTTTTATCCTGAGAGAATGCTATGCCTCCAGCTGAAGGTTAAAGTCATTGTCAGGTCAGTTTAAATTACGGTTTCCTGAACTACACCTTCAAAAACTGAGCTATTTCTGCACTGCTGCCTGTCTGTTACCTTTCTAAACACTGATATGTACCACTACCCTTCTCAGATGCTGTTATCTCTAGTGAACCATTGTGGCAGCTACCTTGAATGAATCATAAGATTCTACAGTGCAATTGCTGTTGGTCGTTTGGGCCACAGAAATTCATAACCCTTTTTTAGATTGTGATCCCTTTTGGGCAGGGATTAAGTCTTCCAATGTATTTGGACAGTCCCTAGCACAACAGGGCTCTGATGCTCCCAGTTGAGGACTTTAGAAGCTACTGCAGTATGCATGTATACATAAAAATAAGAGTTACAAGTCAAAATTTTGATTTGACACATAAGCAGACAATATTGTGTGTCTGTCTTTGGTCTTAAAATAGGAAATATTTCATGACAAGGATGGGGGGAAAACACAGGAATTTTGTTATTCATCAGTTTAGGTGTTTGGCCCCTGAACTGTAATTTAGGTTCTGGTATCCGGTTGGTAGTAGTCACAGCCCTTCTGATAAGTTCTGGGCCTGATTCAAAGCCCATTTAAGTCAATGAGAGTCTTTCCTTTGGCTCAGGCCCAGTATTACAGTATTACTGACAGCAGTATCGAAAAGTCTCTAACATCTGAAATCATATGGATGAATGTGCTAATTATGAACATGATAAAAACTGAAGTAATTTGTGTAATTAGGTGTAGTGATATTTAAATCTACAAGAAAATGATGGGATTTTCTGGGGTCATGCATTTTCAAGTCTGATGTAGCATTTTATCAAAAATGGTGCTGTGCCTCTTCTGTGCAACACTGAGCATTATTAAAAAAATGAAAGAAAGAAAGTTGTTGCTGGGTTTGTTAGCCTTTTTGTTGATCAAGATCTGATCCTTGCAGTTTCACTTTTACTGACACCGAAGATTCTGATGTGAACTCGGTTGCTCTCTCAATTTGAATAAGACTGAAAAGCATTTGGGATAACAGCATAGTGTGAAGGTGCATAATGCAACTCCATGTACAATAATGTCTTTTGGCGTGGGATATTACTGACTTGGATTGGCCACAATACAATTGACCAGTGATTGTAAAGGAGTTAAGGGGGTTGTAAATCAGCCAAGTGTTGTCATTTTAAAGATACAGACAAGAATGTTGTACCACTTAATTCCTTCACTGCTAACGCCATTAACAACTTAAATTCCCTAGGCTGTAAGCACAGAGGAAGTAGTATATTTGTTAATTGCATGCTAAACAAGCACAGAAAAGGACAATAAGGAGCATTTGATAATAACTCACACTATTTTTTGTGCTACTTATGTCCTCAGTTTGCACATTTGATGCTATATTGGTTGTCTGTAAGTTATTTATTTGCTTATTTTTGATAATATCACACATGAAAACCAATGAAGCAAACACTTTGCTTTTGTGAAACATTTTTGCAAAGCAATAGAATTACACTTGGAAAGTCTGGAATAAACTTCAACCAAAAAGAAGCTACGTATTTCAGATCCTGATTCAGGCCACAGAAATTGCAAACAAAGGAACATTTCTGTGTCCTGTAATCTGATAAAGCATAGGGTACAGTTTATTGTCATCAGGATAGGATGGTGGTACACTAACCATGTTTAGATAAATAAAGATTGTTTGGTTCTGTTCTCACTAGCTATGTGATGCACATTGGAAAAAGTAATCCCAACTATGCATACAATATGATGGGGGCTAATTTAGCTACACCTAATCAGGAAAGAGATCTTGGAGTCATCGTGGATAGTTTTCTGAAGACATCCACGCAGTGTGCAGCGGCCGTCAAAAAAGCAAACAGGATGTTAGGAATAATTAAAAAAGGGATAGAGAATAAGACAGAGAATATCTTATTGCCCTTATACAAATCCATGGTGTGCTCACAACTTGAATACTGTGTACAGATGTGGTCTCCTTATTTCAAAAAAGATATACTGGCATTAGAAAAGGTTCAGAGAAGGGCAACTAAAATGATTAGGGGTTTGGTACAGATTCCATATGAGGAGAGATTAAAGAGGCTAAGACTTTTCAGCTTGGAAAAAAGGACACAAAAGAGGGGGTGCCTATAGAGGTCTATACAATCATGAGTGGTGCGGAGAAAGTGAATCAGAAAAAGTTATTTACTTGTTCCCATAATATAAGAACTAGGGGCCACCAAATGAAATGAATGGGCAGCAGGTTTAAAACAAATAAAAGGAAGTTCTTCACACAGCGCACAGTCAACCTGTGGAACTCCTTGCCTGAGGAGGTTGTGAAGGCTAGGACTATAACAGGGTTTAAAAGAGAACTGGATAAATTCCTGGAGGTTAAGTCCATTAATGGCTATTAGTCAGGGATGGTAAGGAATGGTGTCCCTAGCCTCTCTTTTTCAGTGTGGTGATAGATTCCAAGAGAGAGATCACTTGATCATTACCAGTTAGATTCACTCACTCTGGGGCACCTGGCATTGGCCACTGTCAGTAGACAGGATAATGGGCTGGATGGAACTTTGGTCTGACCCAGTATGGCCATTCTTATGTTCTTATGTCTTCGTTGCAGCTGGGAGTGAGCCTCCCAGCCTGGGTAGACAGCCTTATCTATCAGGTCTCAAACTAGCATGTGTCTTGGGCTGCAGCTTGGCTCTCAAGTGTAGGGGATCAGGTGGACCTGAGAGCCCAAGCTTCTAGCAAGAGTATATCTAGGTTTGGTCCCTGCTTCTGTGTAAACACACGCAGGTATGCTGGTGTAAACCAGGATTAACTCTGTTTCAGACAATGGATTTATACCAGGGTAAGTGAAATTAGAATCGGGCACACAGTCTCACAAGCCAAACAGTTTTATTTACAAATAAAAGGTATTGTCTGTGACAACGGAGCTTGTCTTCAATTCATTGTTTGCTGTACTAATATGATGGACTAATACCATTTTGTTTTGCGCTAAATTCAAGCTGATAACTGCAAAAGACTTTATAGGAAGGAACATAAGAACACCCTTACTGGGTCGGACCAATGGTCCTACTATCCCAGTATCCTGTCTTCTGACAGTGGGCAAAGCCAGGTGCTTCAGAGGGAATGAACAGAACAGGTCATCATCCAGTGATCCACCACCTTTCTTAATTTGATGTCTCTGAAACAAGGGAACAGATTAATTATTCCAGAAAGTCTGGGTTTGAGGCCATTTTCCTTTGCAAAACTGTGGGTACATGTGTTTGTAAATCAAATGGAAAATGGTGCCCCAAAATCTTTAGTAACTGTAGAGGTAACAGGCTCCATTTTCCAAAATGCTGAATACTTCCTGAGAGTCTGTTGGAACTGAGGGCTTCTGCACTTTCCAGGAGGTGTTGAGCACCTTACTGGATCAGGTGCAATGTTTGTAACCCATAAGACAGCCCATTTTCTTTCCTGAGTCAGTGGTGTTTATGTAAAGGGGGAGGGTATTGTTCACTGTTGTAGATTATCCAAAGGTAAATTATTCAGAAGGAAAACACACCCAAGAAATGTCTTACCGGTTTCCAGGCTACTCTTGAGCTGGCTCCATATCAGTTTGTGGATATGCCTGTGGGGCATTTGTAGGCTCAGAAGGAAGATACATCTGAGGAGCATTTCATAGTTTCCTGATGTTATCTTTTGACTCCTAGTCTTGTTTCTGTGACAGGCTGTTGACATGCCTCTGGGGCATGTCTAGGGTTGGTTTATTGATTATGGTAAAAGGTTGTATTACTCTCCTAGATAGCTGTTCCTGTGATTTATGTGCTATTCGTATTTGAGAATTAATTACATCTAATATTGCACTGGAAAGGCCCCTTCTTGGAAATGTATGGGTGTCTGCTTCGAGCACATCCATTTGTGTGTAATAGGAGCCTTAATTCGTACCCTAGTCATTGTACCAGCTTATCTTTATTAATCAGAATTAGATTCCTTGCCTCACAGCCCTGCAAGGAACTCAGTATTTTGCCATTAAGAAGCCTTTTCCTGTGCCTGGAGATCTCCTAGGAACTGATGGAGAAGGCAGTGTTGTGACCGAGGTCATTGTTTCCCCAACAAATGCAGCTAATACATTCCCCCTCCCAAAAGGTTTATCTGTTTATTTTCCCCACTTTTCATGCCTTGAAATGGGACTGAGAGGACACACAATGCATCTAGTGTCTCCTACCATCTTCCTCCCAGAGACAGAAAACAGCTGATCAGGTCATCCCCACTTTCATTGCTAGGAGTAAGAAGTGCATTTCTTCTTTTAGTCACTGGCTGGGGACAGAATAATATAGAGGCAACGATTAATTTGCCTATTGTTTGTAAACTTGGTAATAGATTAAATGTTCCAGTGTGAAGTATTGTACTGTTACCACTGTTGTTGGATGAAATGCATAGGGTGTATACCAAGCTCATTATAATAACAAGCAGGACCGAGAGTTCTTGCCTGGTCTTATTAACAAAAAACATGGCTTCAGACTTCCGATGAAATTGAACCGAAAGCCCCTCCACACTGGGCCGGGATTAGGATTGCAGTGCTGGGATGGAGCGTGCATACATGTAATGGTGGGTCACAGAAAAAAAGACACAATGAGTTAGTGGGTCACCTTATTAAAAGGTTTGGGAACCACTGCTCTATTTAACCACTGAGCCGGGGCAGCATAGCCAGGGTCAGGGCAAACAAGCTTTGCCAAACTGTCCTACTAATGAGCCTCAGTCCTGACCCAGAGAGTCAGTAATTGTACAGTAAGAAGACAGGTTAGTCTTCATGCTCTGTCCATTCTTTGCCTCTCTCCTTTAACTGACAACTGGGTGTCCTTGTCTGCTTGTTTGTGGGCAGATTCATCCAAACCCATTTTATATAGACTGCTGAAGATTTTTCAGATGGTAACAACCTTCAGTCGCTATTGATGTAGGTGGATTTGAATTTGATGACCTGGAGGTGAAAGGCTTTTATCCCCTATACTCTGCGAATTGATCTCTTGTTCTCTTGTGAAATCAACCTTATGACATAGATAGGTTAGGACAGCTGCCCTGAATCCTCTGACCTTTGCCCTTTCTATAATGTATGGAAGCCTATTTGATTTAGTTTATTTATGAAACTACCTGTCTTTCCTGCCTGCTTCCAGACATTGGCATGTAAATGAGGCATGTGAAGAGGAAGAGAAGAGTGAAATGTTTGAGTTCTCATCCTGCAGAATCCCCATTGCCATATATTGGGTTATGAATAAGGTCAGAATGATGCTTTTTAAACCTGTGAGTTAGTCATATGATGATAATATAAGTGCTGGATGGCATCTTTATTTCACCATGATCTGAGCACAATATCAACTCTTGAAAACAAAATGAGATCCTCTTAGGATCTCTTATCAGTCAGATAAAGGCTCCCAGTTAGTTGAATGTTCTCAACTCCACTACGACCCTCTTCTAATCCATATCTGACTGATAAAGGATTTCTTAGGTGTTCTGAATAGTTGACATAAAGTCATGCTGTGTTTTAGTTCTCGAGTTATAGCTGAAATATGCTAATGAAAAATAAGTGGACAAAGCTGACTGTCAATGAAAGTAGAGTAACAATAGAGGGACATGATGTGGATAGCTGTGTTGGAGGGAACTTGAAGCAGGGACATCTCAGGAGAGAGCAGAGAAGCTGGTGGGTGATATTGAAAGGAGACAGTTTTGATTTTTAAAAGGCCTTTCAAATAAAAGAAGTTCTAAAATGTGAGCCTCTGAGTCTCTTTCAAAGCGAGTCATCAATATTAGACGCATTTGAGACACTTATCAGCTCTTTCATGCATACTGAAATGATTAGTGCTGACAACATTAGGTGGTGTTACATTACCTTAGCATTAAGTTGTTGTCTTGTATGTTACTATGTGATGTTATGTGATCTGAAGGGTTTAAGAGGAAGTCAGGTCCTGCCTGTATGTGCTGGAGTTGTTACTTGCAATGTTCCAATAAATCCCTGTGAATATTACAACTAATAGCAGCAGCTGGAAAGCCACAATGCTTTGGGTATGGACTTAGGAGCTGAAATAAGTCTGACCTACGGTGAATACCCAGTTCTGAAAGGGAAGAAGATTTGTACTGCAGGAGTTAAATTGATGACTGTTAAACATCAGCCGCTGCAGATGACAGGAGATTGGTATGCTGCCCTCAATTTGCAGGATGGATACTTCCACATGGCAATACATGCTGGCTGCAGAAAGTACCTTTGCTTTATAGAAAGAGACATCCACTACCAGTACATGGTGCACCCCTTTGGTCTGTCACTGGCCTCAAAGGTCTTCACAAAATGCAGAGTGATAGTAGCGGCCCACTTGTGCCACTTAGGTGTCCAAATTTTCCTTTATCTACACATTTGACTATAGGTGGAGCTCAAGCATCCAAGTCAACAGCAGCATTCTCATTATCACACAGCTGTTCTATCCTCTGAGCCTGAAACTGAGTTTGGACAAATCAAAGTTGCAGCTGATAGAGTGTATAACATTCACGGGAGCAGACCTCAATGCTGCCACTGTGATGGCCTGTCATCTGGTGGTCAGGTTTCACCCCACTTTGTCTGAAGGCCTAAAATCCAACACAGTTACAGCAGTGCATTCCTGTCTACAACTACTGGGCCACATGGCCTTGTATGCACATGTAACTCAGCATGCCAGACTTCACCTTCATTGCCTATGGGCCTGGCTTCATTTTGTTGCTCTTTTGACTAGGCATCCTCTGGACATGCTTGTTTGTGAGGCTGCACGAGTGCTTGAAACCCTGGACTGGTGGCTGGACCCTCCCAATGTTGCCTTTTCTATCTCCTGAGCCAGCTTTGACTCTAGTTACAGATGTGTCTACCAAAGGCTGGGGGGCCCACCTTGGTTGACTTTGTGTGCAAGATTTGTAATCATCCTAGGAGGTGTCTCTGCACATAAATGTGTTGGAGCCCTGTGTGATTCATTGGGCCTAAGAGATATTTATGTCTACCATCAAAAACCATGGTCATCTGTGCATATCTTTTGCAAACATTATGCCATCACTCAGGCCTGTTGGGATGATGGTAGCTTGGGCAAGTAGGAACTGCAGTCTCTATTCAGATAATCTAAAGTCCCTCCATCAGTAAGGGAGCTGTTATGGAGTCACCTGCAATGGAATGTATATGTTCACAATCACGTCAAGAAGAAAAATGGGCTACTTACCTAGAGTAACTTTTGTTTTCTGAGATCTGTTGTACATTCAATGACTGCCCTGTCTTCTCTGGTACTTCAGACAGTAATGTCACAAGGAGCATGAATGAGGTGTCAGTGACTGAATATAGGCCTCTAGTGGGCAGACCAATGCAGAAACCTGCATGGATGGCAGACTACCTGGGTTCCTATGAACCAGGTAGTCTGTTTTTAAAACTCTTATTTAACTAGAGGGGGGAAAGTTGTAACGGTTAGTGTAGACAGCAATTACACTGGTGTAGACAGCGCTAGGCTGACGAAAAAATTCTTCCGTCTACCTAGCTACTGCATCTTGGGAATCTTACTTAAGCTGATAGGAGAATCACTCCTGCAGGTCCAGGTAGTCTCTACACAGAAGCACTACAGCAGTGCAACTGCACAGCTGCAGCTGCATCGCTGTAGCATTTTAAGTGTAGACAAGTCCTAAGTAAAGATTAGATTTCCTAATTAATCTCTCAGTGTCTCTAAATGACATTGCTCAGGAGGCCCTTAAGAGGCTATGGAACCTTTCAGTGCAGTCTCTGCTAGTCTGAGTCTGATCGAGGTTGTGGTCACTGATCTAAGTGAGTGACCTAGGAAGCTTAGTAGGAAGCTGGTCATGGAGCACGAAATCTTTTCAAGTGTATCACAGAGCAAGCACGGTATCATGGTAACTGATCCAAGTGGCTGCTCTGTGGTTCACGTGAAAAGATTTCATGCTCCATGACCTGCTTCTTCCCGGACAGCTGTTTCTATCATCAGTTTTGGCAACCTGGCAGTCGGTCTCAGCAAATAGATTAAAGGCTAGAACTAGGGTGACCAGACAGCAAATGTGAAAAATTGGGACGGGAGTGGGAGATAATAGGAATCTATATGAGAAAAAGACCCAAAAATCGGGACTGTCCGTATAAAATAGGGACATCTGGTCACCTTAGCTAGAACAGGTGCAGACCACAGTGTCTTGCTGTAGGCAATGGTCCCTTCTATAGTCAGACTTAAAAGAAAAATCTGGGTAGGTGTCAGTGTAGGGAAAAGTTCACTGCTGCTGACCATGCTTTCTGTGTTCTGTGGATGAACAAGGGATTCCATTCTCCAGTTTGTGCCCCTTTCATGAATTCTGAATCTGGTTAGAACACAGGTAACACTGCACAGCTTTAATCACATCTGTTTTATTTTTGGTTCCTTTTACTGTTGCCTTTAATTACTGAGGTAACTGAAGATTTTCTCCTGTTACTGTTGATATTTGTGTGATGTTAGACAGATGGTTTTGTGATACCTGGTTTTACTTGCAGGCTTATGCAGAGTGCTAATTTGCCCTAGTGTTATAAGTCTTAGGATTGGTCTACACTAAGGGGAGAGATTGACTGAAGATACGCAACTTCAGCTACTTGAATAACGTAGCTGAAGTTGGAGTACCTTTGCCCAACTAACCTGCCATCCTCATGGCGGCAGCAGACGGCGGTGCGCTCCCCCGTCAACTCCAGCTTGTGCCTCTTAGCAAGCTGGAGTTCCGGAGTCGATGTGGGCGCCGCTGGTGATCAGTTTATCATGTCTTAACGAGACGCGATAAATCGATTGCCAAAAGATTGATTGCTACCCGCGATCTGGCGGGTAGCGAAGACGTACCCATAGTGACCTTTACTAACCTATATACCAGAACCTGAGATGTAACTGTCATATTTCAATACACTTCAGCTCCAATATAGCCCCAGCAAAAAGACCTAGTACCCTTAGATACCAGACTAACAAAGGATGAATTTTAGCCTTTAATACATTCTGCTGAGCTAATCAGATTTGTAAGCAGAACGAACAATTCTTTTCTTTGTATTCTCCTTCTGAACAGGTGTTTATAAAGCATTATATTTCAGTGGCTGTGCTTTTAGTTTACCTTATCTCAGTAAAACAAAAATATTGGCAGTTAATTTGAAAACTTAATTTGTGTGAAAGATGTGACTTAAAATATTAACCTAACCTTCCCTATTAGCACCTGCTGAATAGGGAGCCTTGTTTTGCATCCACTGAAGCAAAGGAGAGTTTTGCTATTGACTCCAGTGGGTTCAGAATCAGGCAAAATTGTAGCTTTGTAAGGAGAGTTGCTGCAGTGCTGTGCCACTCCACAGGGGTTTGGGGGAGGGGCTGTGTCTTAAATGCTTGCTTGAACCTCTTAACAGACAGGGTGGGTGAGTAAGAAATATATGGGCTGACTTGTGGACAGCTCTGAAGGCCCCTACTCAATGGCCTGCAGTGGCTAAACAGCAAAAAAATGTGGAGATGTATAAAGAGGGATGGAAAATAATACTAAAAATATTATAATGCTGCTATATACATTGATGGTACGTCCTCACCTGGAATAATGGGTTCAGATATGGGCACCTACCTCAGCCTAAAGCAGAAACTGAAGGAGATCAGAAGTGGGCCAAGAAAATGATTACAGGCATCAAAAAACTTCAATATAGAGAGAATTTAGTAAGATTGTGACTCGTCAATTTAGAGAGGTGAGTAAGATGGAAATGACAGAAGAATTCAAAATAACAAATGGTGGAAAGTAAAACCATTCTTTTTTCATCTCTTATAACCCAGAAAACAAGGACATTCAGTAATATTGAAGAGCAACACATTTAAAACTGATAAAAGAAAATAGTTTTAGCATATGAGTAATGAATCCGTGGAATTCATTGCAGCAATATATTGGAGCATGAAAATTTCCATACAAATCAGACCTGGGCTCCATGTAGTTCAATATCCTGTCTCCAACAGTGGTCAGTACCAGATGTTTGAGAGAAAGGTGCACTCAACCTCACATTAAACTGATGTGGAATAATTTGCCTCCTACATTAGGTATCTTCCTAACCCTGTAGGTAGGGTTTGGCTTAAGCCTTGAAGTGTGAGGTTTAATATCCTTTCCAAAATGCGTTAGAGTTAACTATGATAATTCTGAATATTCTTGTTATCTATATAAATGTCCAGCACCTTTTTTGAACTTTGCTAAATTCTCAGCCTCAGTGGCAACCTGTATTAATGAGTTCCATAGTTTAATCACCCATTTAATGAAAAAGAATTTCCTTGTACTGGTTTTTAATTTGCCACCTTTCAGTTTCACTGATGTCCCATTTCCCTTGTAATATTAGACAGGAAACAGAAGCCCATGATCTACCTTCTCAATACCATTCATTATTCTTTGTCCATTTATCACATCTTTTCCTGTTTGTCTCCTTTCTAAGGTAACAATCTCAATCTTTTCAGTCTTCATAGGAAAGTTTCTTCTCAATCCACATATGAGAGTTTTCCCATGGTTTTCCTGGCAAAGATCCTAGGATTCAAAAATGGATTAGACCTTTATGCAGATGATGATGACACATCCACATATGCATTAGATAGGATTAAAGGAAAGGAAAGGAAAACTTCTATTTTTCAGGGTGCAAGCCATATCTTAATTGATGAGGGAGTAGAAAGAAATGTCCATAGGAACCAGTTATGCCACAACTGCCCATTTCTTTAACAGGGTACTAGCCTATGTGGAGTGCTGGTTTGATCCTTTATGACAATTCCTATATAAATACATCACAAAATAGCAAGAAAAATAAGGCTATTCCAGACCACAGTATAAATTAACCTCTCTGTGTCAATCTGCCCCTAAAGGAGTGCTGTTACATATTTGAATAACAAATAGAGAACAGCATCTGCTCCTTGGGGCTCAATCCTACGGTCTCTCAGTGTGAGGAATTCCCATTTAAGTGAATGGCACAAAGTCCCTGGAAGTTCCTTGTGTGCCACAGCTATCCTATCAGGCTGTGAGCTCTTTGACGCAAGGCGGGCGCATGTTTCCTTCATGCTCCGTGCAGCCCCAAGCACCTTGGTGTCATACAGATAAATAATAGTTTTAAAAACAAATTCAGTGATTTGCAGATTGCTCACGCAGACTAGCCCCGAATTTGGGAAGGCTATCTTAAGTCAGCAAGGGATTTGCAATACTTCCTTCCGAAGGCCCTGACTCAGGAGAGCAATCCTAATAAGGAAATTACTTTAAAAATGTGCTTAAATACACGTTTAAAGTTAAGCACTTGCTCAGTGCTGTCTTGCATAGGGATAGATTTAAACACATGCTTAAGTGCTTTCTAGTCAGGGCCTTAATAGTCTAAGGCCATGGTTACACTGGCACTTTATAGCGCTATAAAGCCCCCACGAGCGCTATAACCTACTCCCCGTCCACACTGGCAAGGCACTAATAGCGCTATAACTGCTGAGTTATAGCGCTATTGTTAATCCACCTCGGCATGGGGAATAAGGGCTGTAGCGCAGCTGCTGTAGCGCTACAGCAAGAATGTGGACACCCACTGCGCTACAAGTAATCTCTGGAGATGCCTAGAGCCATTTAAGGCAATTGACGTCTCTTCCCTTTGTTTTGAACTCGGCTGGAGGAATGGGGAAGTACCTCTTTAGAGTTTCTTTCTTAACTCGGCAGATAAGCAATGCAAATGTTTAAGGAGGGAGCCTGTGTGAAAACAAAGCCTTCTGTGAACGGAGGCTCACTGACAGGCTTTCAGAAAAACGGAAAAACCACTGTCTCTCTCCCTCCGCATACACACAACGCGTCCCCCCTCACCTCCCTCGTTTAAAAAGCACGTTGCACCCAGCTGAATGCTGGGATACCTGCCCTAATGCGCTGCTCTTAATGCCGCATTAAGTGCCCCAAATGTGGCCATGCTATACCGCAGGAGCATCTGAGTGTGGACATACAATAGCGCTATACATATTCCTGTATAAGGGGACCGCTATAACCTATAGCGCTATAATCTTGTAAGTGTAACCATACCCTAAGGCTTTGTCTACACACTGCCAATTGTACATTGCCAAAACTTTTGTCATTAACAGGTGCTTAAAAAAGCCCCTCCTCCCCTGAAAGACAAAAGTTTTGCTGCAGTAAGTTGTAGTGTAAACGGCTCCTTGTCAGCAGGAGTGCTCTCCTGTTGACAGCGCAAACTCCACTCATAGTGGGTGGAAGTATTTTGTCTGTAAAAGTGCTGACAAATAGTGTTTACACTGCCTGACTTTTAGCAACACAGCTGTGTTGCTAAATGCTGTGTAGTGTGGACCAAGCCTAAAAAGCCTGTTTCCATTCCTATGACCTGGGTAAGAAGGTATCAGGAATTTTTTGCAAGTGGTCTGAAATGAAAAATATAACCTCAGACAATGAAAACAAGATATGTATTTACTAACTGTGAAGCTTAATTTAGGAAACTGATGGCTAAGTGCAATTTGGAGGGTTTGACGTAATTTTTGTAGTAAGAAAATGTTTGATTCAGATGAATTCTTTACCACAAATGCTCACAATCCCAAGGGAAGTGATGTGTCTATATGTTACTGTCACCTATCTTACCAGATCTTTTGTACTGTTTATTTTATCAGGTTTCTCTGGCAATTGTGTTGGCTGTGGCAAGAAGGGCTTCTGCTACTTTACTGAATTTTCCAATCACATCAATCTTAAACTGACCACTCAGCCCAAGAAACAGAAACACTTAAAGTATTATCTGGTCAGGAATGCACAAGGAGCTCTTACCAAAGGATCTGTAATCTGCTGGAAAGGGGCAGGTGAGATAATGAAGCTGTCTTATTGGAGCTCTGGGTCTTGTCTGCAGAGCTTAGATAGCACCGAGATTGGCGTCTGAGAAAAACCTGAGATAGGCAGATAAATGAAGGAGTCTTTAAAACTAGGTGATTACTAAAAGAACAGCTGTAGAAAGCAATTGACTAATAAAGGGATGGCATGTTTGACAAACCATTAGTGCCCGCTTTCCAAATATAATAACTTAATCAAATTAGTTCATGTTTTAAATTCTCCATTTAAATTTGCAAAGATAAAGCTCTTGTATTGCTTCTCAGTGGAAGGGTCTTGTTTTCTCAGAGTTCAGAGGCCGACAGGCTTCATCCCGTCCTTGTTCAAGCACTTTGTTCCAACCTCCAGAGAGTTCGGGCCCCACGCTAACCACCACAAGTGAGCTTGTTCCAGCACCAAACCCAAATGCTCTGGTTGGGACTCAACAAACAGGTAACTTGGAGAAGAGAAACCCTTTGGGTTATTAAATATTCTTATTGTGGGGTGTGTGTGTGTGTGTGTGTAAATGGAAACATAGCACAAAATGAATAAAATGCAGATGTCTGGGCTAACTAAATCAAGTAACTGGTATAATAATGTCATAGCTGATAAAATGAAGTTAATGGTTCTTTGAAGGCTTTTTCATTACTAGCATTTTTTCAAAGTAATTGATGAAGAGTTGACAAATAGCTTAAAGTCCAGAAAATGTTTTTCTTCTGGAATCAGTTAGCTTCATAGCTAGGACAAGCCAAATCTTTTAGATCCATCTGTTGTAAGGTGGTGAAAGTGGGCGTTACCATTTTGCGGCTGTTGCTTATCTAGCCAGAAATGCTCTGGAAATCAGTTTGTTTATTTCAGTTTGTTCCTCTGATCTAGTCCATTTTATGATATGAGTGGGAATCCTCTTTATTGAAGAGATTATATGGAAGTTAGGTTAAAAGCTTCTGTTTTTTTCTTTTGCTGGTAAACACATTGGTTTATTTTTTATATTTCAGACAAATTAAGATCAGGTTTTTATATTTTTTAAAAAATAACCATATCTTTTATGGTTAAAAATATTTACATTCTGAAGGTTTTGCTTTTACATTTCCTGGGGTGAATGGGTAAGTGTTTACTGATGAAAGGTGAGATCATCTCTGGATTTCCTCCTAATGAAATCAGCTGTCCAGTGTCTTATGAGTGTGACCGGTATTTGTATTTTGAGAACTGCAGCAACTCCATAGACATTTTTATTCTCTCTATCAGAGAGGAGCCTGAACTCCAAATATATTAAACAGTTGAGATTTGGAGACCTGGTGTCTGTTGAGAACAAAGCATCAATCCCCTTAGGACATCACTGACTTGTATATATTTTCAGAAGATGCATGTAGAAAAAGTAAAAGTAATTATAAACAGAGTTAGAGTTAGTCAAATCTACCTATTTATTAATATGATACTGTCAGCTCCTGATAAATAAAAAGATGTTTGGAAAAAAATATAAACTCAAAATTTTGTTTGAGTTTATTTGTATTGATACAATGCTTGATTCTTTTCATTAAGGCCCATTCCTGAAATGAGCTTTCCATGGAAGCAGGTGTCTTCATGCTGATGGGCTGAATGTGTGGATCTGATTGCAGGATTGAAGCCTCATCCACATGTAAACCCCCAACTAACTCCAGTGAAGTCAGTGGAGTTCCACTAGTGTAAAACTGATATGAGATCCAAATTGGGCCCACTGCGTTCAGTGCTATAAACACTATGAAGGGATCCTCAGCGGATGTAATTTGTCCTAGTTTAATTGAAATCAGCAACCAATTGATCAGTTCATTACACCGTCTGAAGGATCTACCTCTCTAATCATTTGTTTAAAATAACTTCTCTTTTTGTGGCAGGCACAATATCTGATCATCTCTCATCAACAGCAGCATTAGGTTCAACTGTTTACAACGGCAAAGATTCTCCTAAACAACAACTGGTGAAAAATAACCTGCCAGCTCTGACAAGACCATCAGTCTTAGGTACCTTTGAACTTTGTGTTTAACCAATCTAAATAGTGTATTCTGATTTGGTTACTTGAGGGGAAATCGGAGTATTCTATTTGGCATAAATTCCTCTGTGTTTGTGGATCAGAATATTCCCCTAAGAGTCATTGTGTTAATAAAATCTCTTGTTCCTTATTAACTTTCAAGGTGTGTGTTATGCATTTTCTGACATGGCTTCCATAGAAGTCAGAACAGTAATTTTTTTTTAACTTTATTTTACTCTTGTTTTAATTTGAAAAGAAAGCAGCCTTTGTTTGGTGTCCAGACTCTTGGAAGGATTTGTCTGTGTCAGTTTCTTATAGTCACTCCAGAACAATGATCTAGGAAAGCTTTATTCTGACCACTCGGAAGCTTCTTATCAAAGGATGCAATCCACATTGGGAAAGACCATTCCACTTAGACCTCTAGCTCCCGATTTTAAGACACTGTTCACATTACTCTTTGGACTTCACCGGGAACAATATTGTTTTTAAATGGTTGTCCAGCATGGTTCTGTCTGATCTGTATTGTCATCCTTTTCTGCATGAGCACCATGGAGCTGCTGTTGGGAAGGAAAACTCTTAATAGACATATCATAGACACAGTCAGATTATAGGTTAATTGTAGATAATCTTCACGGAATTGCACTGCCAGCATGCCTTATCCCAGTTCAGTTTCCATGCCCACTCAGTCCTTGACCCCTTTATTCTCTAAGTGGATGGACACTTGTTTATTAGAAAATGAACTGATCTCACTTCTCATTTCACAAAGAAAACCATCAGATGTCAGTGAATTACATAACCCATGTGAGACCTGGCAGGATTTGGGGATTTGCAAAAACATAGTACATTATATTGATTTGCTTGTCTTGAAATTGTACCTTCTGCTGTGGATTATGCAGGAAAGATAAGTAATTGAAAATAGAACAAATGGTCATAGATTGCCCTCATGTGGGGAAAATATAAAGGACAAAAGACTATCTTTTTGGTAGATACTAGCTCTATAATAAATCTTCAAGTGAATAATTTTATTCCAGATCTGAAGGCATGCTAGCTCTGCACATATATTGTAGTGGTTTTTTTTGTAGAGTATCTTTTACAAAGAACATATAATCTTTTCTTAAATCTATAAGACTCAAACTCAGGTTTTGAAGTGTATATGGGAATAACCATTCTGTTGTCAAGATAGCCTTGACAGTGCACATAGATATGCCAGTACCTTTGCATATTAAGGTAGGGCGAGACTAAGAGCTCAGTCCAACAGAGTGTTTGACCCTTAACACCCACTGGTCAGAAATGTCAATTGATAACAGTGCAAGTTCACTGTTCTGGAAAATTGCAGAAATGCCCAGGAAAACGCAGGAAATCAAAGACCAGGAACTTCAATCAGCATGGTAATTGGTAATACAAACCAAGGTGCAGAAGCCAGTTGATGAGACTCTTCAGCTGCCAACCTTGAATATCAGAGGAATAGAGCTGATAGCTAGTATGAGGTGGCAAAAATAATGACGGTGGGTAGTGTTTTCCAAAGCTCCAAAGTACCATCATGTTTCAATGGGATTTAGATTCCTAAGTCCCTGATGCACTTAGGCAAATTTTATCCAATTTCTCCTAATCACTAAATCTACTCATTTTGAGTTTTGTATCTGGACATACAAAGAATAAAACATTTGTTCTTGGCATCCAGGGTAAGAACATACTTTTCAATGCTATACTAATATCATTTCCCCAGAACTCACAGTGCTGTAAAATATATGAACTATGCTATAATGAATCACAGGTCCCTGCCCTGGAGAGTTGAAATTATTAAGGTGTAACAGAGCACAGTAAAATAAAGGTCATATACAAAGTATTGAGTCTGTGTGCATGTTTGATGCAATCTAGTGCAATAATTAATGTGTATATAGGGCTGGTCTATGAAAAATCCTATTGGACTTTCATGTATGTGATTTAACAAGTTAAAATATTCCTCCATTTTGCATATTAGTAATTTTCTGATGTATTAATATTATCCAGGCACTTTAACAAATTCAGGGCCTCCTAAAAAGCGCCACAAAGGATGGTCTCCAGAGTCACCATCATCTACTGAAACTTGGAACTTGCAGCCCAATCTGCAGACTCCAAATAGAAATAAAAATGGTAAGTTGACTGAATTGTTTTCTCTAAAAGATAATGAGTGGAGGGTGAGATTTCACAAGGTATTTAGGATCCTAAAGATCCACCTAGGTGCCTTAGATGATTTTCAAAAGTGCCTGAGCATCTAGCTGCCATTGAAATCAGTCTTGTAATCTGCTAGCTTTCCTTAAAATAGTCTTTTGATCTTCTGTTGTTTGGAGTATGATTGCTGTCAAAAATGGGACATTGAAAAAAATGATACATTTTGGTGAGTTTTAATTTCCCTCTTTAGGTATTTATAGCAAGAAAATTCCCTTGGAATCAGGACAACTGAATATGTTACTATAGTGGAAAAATGTAGATCATACATATTTGCTGTTGATAAGACCATGCCTGTCCATATTACTGAACTCATTCTAGCATGTTGTTTTTCTTGCTCATTTTGCAATCTTTAGACATGTGTGATACTCAAGGGCTTGGAAATGTAATTATTACTTCAAGGAAGCTAACATAATAAATACAAGCTTTATTAGCATATCATGAGTCATTTGTTTTGTAATTGTAAAAAGGATGGAACACTGATCTTGAATGCAGATGCTGGTTGGTGTTTAATACTCTTCATTAAGAAAAACAACTTTATTTATTTGCATCAGTATGATTGTTACTTGATTGTATTAACATTATAAATTAATTCTTAGATGTCGGAGGCCTATCATGTTTGACACATTCTACTCTGGTGGGTCCAGTCTCTTCTCCAATGGTGGCCTCTGGAGAACCAGTTTCTGTTCCTGATAACTTGCTGAAAATATGTAAAGCAAAACCAGTTATATTTAAAGGTAAAAAAAACCTATCCATGTGTGTAAGAGACATGCAAAGATATGGGCCTGCTTTTATAATTCAGGGAAGAAACTTTAAACACGTTGGACACAGGCCTAACGGCAATTTAATGTATTCTGAAAGCAAACTTATATAGCATTTTATGTGTGCAAACATTAACTAATTAACTTGATAATTATAAGAAATAATCCCAAAACCCATTCAATTCTCCCCTGCCCCAAAAAACCTAAAACAAACAATCAAAGCAAAGCTCCAAAGAGTTCAAGGCTGTAATCCTGTTCCCATGCAAATCAGATGCTTAATTCCTATTTACTGCAATAGGAACAAGACTGGTCATCAATTAAGGAGTATAGTGCCATAAATTAGTGCATTGGCCTTTGTAGATTTAAATTTGTGATGGGTCTGCAATGTTTACAACTCGATCTATACTAAAATAAACATTGTCTACATCATAGTTCTATCAGGTACTTTAGGAACACTTGTAGTCTTTGTTTGGATTGGCATGGGGGAGTATTAGAAAGCATTGCAGCTTTGGTGCATTGTGAGGGACAGATATAAAGCTCACACAGTCTATTCATGTAAAACGCTGGCTAAATAGAAGGGTATTAGCATCTTTGTGGAGTAGCCATGATACACCTAGGGTACATCTACACTGGAATAAAAGACTCATGGCATGGCCACGGCTGGCCCAGGTCAGCTGACTTCGGCTCATGGGGCTTGAGCGGCAGGACTGACAATTGTTATGTAAATGTTCAGGCTTGGGGTGGAACCTGGGCTCTGGAACCTTACCCCCTCCAGCCAGAGCCTGAATGTTTACATTGCAGTTAAACAGTTCCGTAGCTAGGGCCAGCTGACATGGGCCAGTCGCAAGTGTTTAATTGCTGCGTAGATATAGCCTTAGAGTTAGTAGTAAACACCAGCTGAGATGCAAAATCTAAGACGCATCAGTGTGTTATGCACTAACTATGTATGTTACGCACTAACTGTCTGTGTCCCTGCTGGCACACACTGAAAATTCCCTAGCCTGCATTGAAGCAGTGCTGTTTGAAATGGGACTACATCAGCACACACTAAGGAACACTGAGTGTGCGCAAGGGTTCACACAGGAAGTGCACACTAGTGTATTGCACACGAATGCATTGTATAGACAAGCCCTAAGTCAATGTGCAATACTCTTCTCTCAGGGGAGACTCATTCTGAGCATCTGAAATCAACAGGAGTTCTGTTCTACATATGGGACTTCACTTTGTAACAACTTTGCTCCCCTGAATAAGGATGGAACCTAAGACTTTCAGCCTCTAAAATATAGCCTTCTACCACTTGAGCTACCTCCATTAGCTGATAATACCCTTAATTTCTTATTTTGTATGTGGAACATTCTTAGTCCTTATATTTAAGATGTGTAGTGGTTTGTGTCCAGCATGTCTAGAAGATTGCCTAAAGCTCTGCGATGAAGACCATGGTTGACTTCTCTAGTCATTTGGTACAGGGGAGCTAGGGTAAAGCTAATCTGTGCAGGTGATAGAGCTCTTTGTTGGAGGCTGGTCTGAGACTGTGGAATGAACTCCCACAGGAACTAAGAGATAAGCACCTACAAGATCTCTATCAAGCATTCTTAAAACTACAATACCCACCTGCTGAAGTGAAAAAACAGATTGACAGAGCCAGAAGAGTGCACAGAAGTCACCTACTACAGGACAGGCCCAACAAAGAAAATAACAGAACGCCACTCACCGTCACCTTCTGCCCCCAACTAAATCCTCTCCAGTGCATCATCAAAGATCTACAACCTATCCTGAAAGACGTCCCTCACTCTCACAGATCTTGGGAGGCAGACTAGTCTTCGATTACAGACAGCCCCCCAACCTGAAACAAATACTCACCAGCAACCACACACCACACAACAAAAACACTAACCCAGAAACCTATCCTTGCAACAAAACCCGATGCCAACTCTGTCCACATATTTATTCAACTGACACCATCGTAGGACCTATTCACATACATCAGCCATGCCATGAGGGGCTCATTCACCTGCACATCTACCAATGTGATATATGCCATCATGTGCCAGCAATGCCCCTCTGCCATGTACATTAGCCAAACTGGACAGTCTCTACGCAAAAGAATAAATGGATACAAGTATGACATCAGGAATCATAACATTCAAAAACCAGTAGGAGAACACTTCAACCTCTCTGGTCACTCAGTAACAAACTTGAAGGTGACAATTTTACAACAGAAAAACTTCTAAAACAGACTCCATCGAGAAGCTGCTGAACTGGAATTAATTTGCAAACTGGATACCTCTAATTTAGGTTTGAATAGAGACTGAGAGTGGCTGGGTCATTACACAAATTGAATCTATTTCCCCATGTTAAGTATCCTCACACCTTCTTGTCAGCTGTCTGATATGGGCCATCTTGATTATCACTACAAACATTTTTTTTCTCCTGCTGATAATAGCTCATCTTAATTAAATAGCCTCTTAGAGTTGGTATGGCAACTTCCACCTTTTCATGTTCTCTCTCTCTCTCTCTCTCTCTCTCTCTCTCTCTCTCTCTCTCTCTCTCTCTCTCTCTCTCTCTGTGTGTGTGTGTGTGTGTGTGTGTGTGTATGTATATATTTATTTATTTATTTATTTCTTCCTGCTATATGTTCCATTCTATGCATCTGATGACGTGGGCTGTAGCCTACAAAAGCTTATGCTGAAATAAATTGGTTAGTCTCTAAGGTGCCACAAGTGCTCGTGTTCTTTTTACAGGACCTAAGGACCATCGCAAACCTTACCACCTTCGGCTTCAAATGCAAGGTGCACTTCTTAGACTGGCCTTCTCTAACTAAACACAAAACAGTGTGGACAAAAAAGCCAAACAACCCCAAACCCAATCAAACAAAAAACCAAATCGAAACAAACCACTCCACATACAGTTGTTCCCCCGGGGAGAGGATGAGAGAATGAACCGCAGCACACGTGGCAGATGTTATTTACATTGCTTAATGTGCTCCTGAAAGGCACTTGGTTTCTGCGGTGAAGAGCGCAATATAGCAGCGATCTAGGATAGAACTAGTCATTATGGGGACACAATACATGGAGCCAGAGTGTTACACATGGTTTCACCTCCTGCTTTTAATCTCTCTTGCTGACTCCTCCGAGCACTGAAATATTATTCAAGCTATTTCCATTTAAAGTGTTAGCGACCTGTTTGATGGCTGCATAGTGAATTATTAAATTAAGTTTATCTGACAAGTGAAAATATTGTTTATATTACAGGTCATGGGAACTTCCCTTACCTTTGTGGGAATCTTAATGACATCATAGTAAGCCCTCTTTTGTATACCTGCTACAGAAATTCACAGTCCATATCTAGGGCTTATGAACAGTATGGTGCCTCTACAATACAGCCTATTTCAGAGGAAATGCAGCTTTTACTAACAGTCTATTACCTTGTTCAGCTAGGTGAGTGTTTTTTCACCTGTGTAAAATCTTGAACTAGAATGATTACATTTTGCCACTGGGGAGTAAAGACTATTATTTCTTAGACTAGGTGCTTTTTAGATTAACTAAAGGAGCGCCTGCTGTAGTGAAAGAGCTTATTGCTGAGTATTAAAAAAATATAGGGTCAAATACTGAGATGTGATGAAATGATAAATGATCCTGAGTTTTGGGTCCAGCAGACCTCTGCGCTGTGTAGAAATCAAGGATTGAACAAAAGAGTTGCTTTAACTGATACTGAGCATAACATCTCTCAAACACTCACCATGCCTGATATACCCTGTACACTGAGGGGATGCTGGAAGAGTGTGGTGTGGAGTCAGCAGAGAATGCTCTTAGTCAATTAGGGATTCCCCAGTGCTGAGGGAATGTTCTGCTCCCAGTTAGGGAAGCTTTGCACGGTGACACAAAAGGGCTGCAGTATGGACCAGAATCTGGTCTTAAATCTTTTATATGGACAAAGAGCCTGATTCTGCTGTAAACCAGGTGTTACACCTGTGAAGACAATGGAGTTGTGTGTTTAAAACCAGAGTAAAATCAGTCCTCAAAGGATTTTAGTGTGCTGTATTTTTCAGAGGCGAGGGACTTGATTTTTAGGTAAACATCATTTGCAAGTAATTTATAATGGGCCTCTAATGTTCATGTTTCTTTAGCTCCAGACCAGGTCCCTTTGATTGAGGATTTGGAACAGATATTCATGCGCTCATGGCGGGAGTCGCACCTCTCTGAAATCCGTCAGTATCAACAGACCATTCCACAGGCTTTCCTTCCGATTCCCAGCCAGATTGCACCAATGACGTTGGCCCAACTTCCCTGGCTAGCAGGGCTAGCAGCCAGCTCTTGTAATGACAGCGTCCATATCATTGAGTGCAGTTACTCTCTGGCAGAGGGACTTTCAGAAATGTTTAAGCTGCTCATTGAAGGGAAACTAGTGAAGACGAACTATGTGGTGATCATATGTGCTTGCAGAAACAGAGCATTAGATTCCTGCATTGTGGTAACAGGTGAGATCCTGGGGGAAAAATCTTGTGAGAAACCTGGAAACCTCCATTTTCTGTTCTGAAAAGTTAGTTGGGTTAACTTGCTTGTATGCCCTTTCTCGTCCTTGCTTGTGTATGGGTGCCCTTACCCATGGTATTTTCTAACATGCTTTGCCCGTTGGTGGATACAAAGGAGCGTTTTGTGCATGCACACCAGTGCACATGCAAATTTTGAGGTTGGGTTGAAGCCACATTGAAAATATAGTTCTACAGTCCTACTTCTGTGTTTGACTGGAATATCTCCACTAAGCAGAGGTTTGAGTGTGTTCTCAGTTTCACAAGGATGTTTTTGCTTTGTGTTCTGCTGAAGATAGATGAAGTTCTATGTAGGCTATGCTGATAATATTGGCAAGAATTCTTGGCACTCTAAGGTTTAACTCAGAATAATGGGTTTGAGTGTCTATGAAATAACTAAGATCTAAGGGTTCATTTTGAAAGCAGTATGGCTCAGATGAATGACAAATCCAAGACTGGTTTTGAACAGTCTTTTCCATATATTGCTTTGCAAACATACTTCCCGAGACAAAAGACAAATAGAGGGTGAGCATAAGACTATTTGGGGAGGTTGGAGAGAAAGATACTAATTTCTGTTACTTTTGTTTTGGGGGAATATGCCTTTCGATAGATATTGTTAGGGTTATTTTATCAATTATATAGCGAATTTTTATTTTAATTTGAAATGAATTCTAAATTGAAATTCAAATTAAAAAGAGCTTATTTTTTGTCTTTTAGGGAAGTACCAGGCACGAGTACTGTCTGAGAGCATGCTTACCCCAGCAGAGTATCAGAAAGAAGTTAACTATCAACTAGTTACTGGAAAAGTGGAAACAGTGGGCTCTTTTTTTAGCACCCTTTGTCCAGGTACATAACATGCCATAAATAGACACGGTTCTAAGAGCCTGATCCTTGTAAATCAGTGGGAATTGCAGGAGCACATCACTTTTCAGGAACAGGGTATATCAGGGGTCGGCAACCTTTCAGAAGTGATGTGCCGAGTCTTCATTTATTCACTCTAATTTAAGGTTTCACATGCCAGTAATACATTTTACGTTTAGGTCTCTTTCTATAAGTCTTTAAAATATATAACTAAACTATTGTTGTATGTAAAGTAAATAAGGTTTGTAAAATGTTTAAGAAGCTTCATTTAAAATTAAATTAAAATGGAGAGCCCCCTCAGAGTGGTGGCCAGGACCCGGGCATGTGAGTGCCACTGAAAATCAGCTCCTGTGAGGCCTTTGGCATGCATGCCATAGGTTGCCTACTCCTGGGGTATATAATAAAAATATGTACAAACAAGACAAGGAATATCTGGCAAAGCACATTTGGTCTCTCCTTAAGAAATTCTCTTGGAATGCATCGATTTATAAATTCCTATACTTTAATAAAAATGAATGAACACATAGTGGTGTTCTATTTCTGACTGCACAGAACAGACACATTGATGGCTGAATGTGTTTGATGCATGCACATAATTTCCATTGATACCAATGAACATGCTCAGATTAAGAGGAGAATTTTAATATTCCCTTCCACACCTCAGCATGCACTCAAGCCTGGGCTCTCTAAAATGAGAGAGAGTAGTACCGAGCCACAGTAGGGCTGCTGATCAAGGCTACTTTCCACTTGCAATCCAGTAAGGTGAAGTAAACAGAGGGGAGCTGGTGCTGCAGGCAGGGGAGCTGGCAAGAACAGTGTGCCCAGCATACATCAGGAGCAGAGCTGAGTGAATGAGGGATTTTTTGGTTTGGGGGCCTAACAAAAAATAAATGGTTTGAAATGAATTATTTTGGGTTTTCTCATTGAAACAAAACCTAAGAAACAGACAAACAATCAAAACATAATTTTGGATTAAAAAACACTTGAAATGAAATAAGAAAAAGAAATGAAATAGTTTTCGTTTTTCCATTTGTTTCATTTTTGGTGGTTTTTCTCCTTTTTTTTAAAAAAAAATATAGCTAGATTTCAAAATGTCATTTTGAAACAAAAAGTGTCAGATATGTTTCATTTCCAAATGGTCAGAATGAACTGCTTTGACTTTTTCAAAAAAAGTTTAGGGTTTTTATTGGCCAAAACTATTTGCCAAATTTGACCTGAATTTGTGAATAGTTTCAGTGCTCCGAAAAATGCATTTTTTAGCAAATTTACTATTTGCCAAAATATTTTCACCTAGCTCTAGTCACAAACCATCAATTAGCCATTTGAGAGTGATTCTGTTTTCTTAGAATGGTCAGACACATTTCTATGTCGGTAGCTGTGTCTGCTTCCATTTTCTAATAAGTTTTACTCTCACAGGATTCAGATTCTTCTTTTCCTTGGGCAGTAAGAGTAACTGAAGATCCTCAGAATAGCTGCCATCCGCATCATGTTCACTCACTGGATTGCAGTTAAGAATCTCGAGTCTGACCATGCTCAGCTCACTCCGGGTATACTAACGTGTCTCTACACAAGTGCTGAGCAAACTGAGTACTCAGTGCTAACACTGTGACCTGTATATCTTTCAACAAGACCGAAGAGGTTGTAAGCAGGATCCATGTGGATCGACATACCATGATATACAGTGGCAGTATTCAGTAAAATATGTGTCTATTTTCTGCATTATGTATAGCCAGAGAAGCCCATATTGCAGACTTACATGAGCTGCAGAACTTGTTTTGTAAAAATCACTTCCTGGAATTTAGAAATCAAACTAAGTCTGCAGTGACTGAACTAAAAGTAAAGTTATATAAGCAATTCAGGTTTGCATTATATTTTATTTTATTTAACAAATAAATTACAATGATGTAAAAAGAGGCCATATTTTAAGACATGATGATGATGATGGGTGATCACTCGTTGCCAAGTATGATCATCTTCCATGGGAGTTATGGGTCCTCAGATGGCTAGTGAAGCCAATCCTTGAACCACAAGTTCTATTACAATGAAAGCAGATGTTTTCAGACTTAGCAGGAGGCTGTTGACCATGATATAAACGATATAAAAAGAGACCATATTTTAAGACCTAAACCCAAGATGGCAGCATTAAGATTGAGTGTGCAACGTTACTTTTGTTGTGCTCCCTCATTTCTGAGTATTCCATTGTTTAGTTTACTAAGGCTCTCTTTCTAGTTGCCTAAATAGAGAGGAAGGATGGACTGTGGATAAAGCTCTAGACTGAGACTTTTAAGACCTGGGTTCTATTTCCATTTATGCTGCTGGATAAACTTGGGCAAGTCATTTCACCACTCCCTGCCTCAGTTTCCCCATCTGTAAAGTTTAATGACCTTGACATCCTTTGTTAAGCCCATTCATATCTTCAGATGAAAAATGCTGTATAAAAGAGCTAGGGATTGTCTGTTGATTTTTAAATTTAACATTGTATTAAGTCTTGTGCTTTGCAGGGAATCTTATCTAATGACAGTCTTTTATTTTTAAACTTATACCTTATACTATGGCTGGGACCTGCCTATCCCTTTCCTGTGACACAGGAATATAATTGATCTCAGTTCCATTAACATAGGGCCTGGTTCTCCTATCTCTTACATCCGTTCTCTATTGGTGTAATTTCATTGACTTCAATGAGATTAGTCCTGATTTACACCAGTATGAGTGAGAGGAGAAACTGGCCCAGAGTTTCTTTGCCCTGGGTGTTGGTTTGGTTCTGTTACAACTATGGGAACCATTCAGAGAAGAGTTTAATTGTGTACCATAGATACTAATATCCACTGTCCTTTCAATGTGGTAGATGGTGACATTGAGGTTCTGCTGGACAAGTTTTATCAAGAAAACCAAGGCCAGAGGTCTTCATCTCTTTCTACTTCAGTGAATAAGCCAACAGCATTGGATATAACTGGAGCAGCTGTGTGCACAAGTAAGCAATGGAGGTGTCTGAAGATGTAGCATAGCAGGGTGTCTCTCTTCTTCAAGACAAACTAAGGCCCTAATCCTGCAATTGGATCCATGTGAGCAGACCCTTATCCCTTTGCAGAGTCCCAAACTCAGGTTAATACTAACTCCTCTTGTTTGGTCCTCCAGGTTTGCATAGATGGAAGTTCCACTTCCTTCCTGTGGATCTCCTAGTCTCTGGACCTTAAGGTCTGGACCTTAATTGCAGCAGCTAAGATTCAGCCAGAGGAGTGTGAGATTCATGGGATTAAAAGAGGGTGGTCCACAATTATGCAAATACCCAATTTCACAAAGGTTTTTCGGATGCCCCTTTAGCTTTCATGAAAGCAGAGTCCTAACTCAATAAGCAAGCTACTTTAAAGATTTCCAGACTCAGAGTTTGTATAAGATTAGACTTCAATCATTCAGCTAAACAGATTTTTGCTTCTTTCCAGGTTATACTATTGAACGGCATCAGATTCGTCCATTCCAGCTAGCGGTGGCTCAGAAATTGCTGTCTCACGTTTGCTCAATTGCTGACTCCAGCACTCAAAACCTTGATTTGGGTTCCTTTGAGAAAGTTGATTTTCTGATTTGTGTTCCTCCCTCTGAAGTGACATATCAGCAGACACTGTTTCACCTTTGGCATTCAGGTGCTCATTATTAGATTGATTTATTTTATATATGTACAGGAAATTGTTAGCTGCATTTGGGTTTGGAAGGACTGACCCGTGTTCCATTTCTTTAGGTGTTTTATTAGAACTTGGCTTAGAAAAGGAGCACCTTACAAAGCAGAGGATGGAACAATATGTTGTGAAGCTGGATGTAGAGGCCCAGACTAAATTTAAAGTCTTTTTGCAGAACTCTATGCAGAATCCACATACACTGTTTGTACTAATCCATGATCATGCACACTGGGATCTTGTGAGGTAAGAACAGCTTCATTCTTAGGCCATTTTTAGAGAGATATTTATTAATTATTGTTATTGTTTGTATTCTTGGATCATTGCTTCATCTATGTCACCCGCTTGTATGCATCCCTCCACTGGCTTTCCCTTTCTGTGCATCAAACTTAAACACTTCCTTTTAAGGCCGTTGGTGATCTATCTGCAATGTGCCTATCATCTCTTATGCTTTTTCGAGCCATCAATTCCAGACTTCATTGTCCATCAGTTACATTTTCCCACAAGTACCTTCATGCATTCTTTCAGGCTGTCCCTTATGTATTGGTGGAGCTCTGTGTAAATATGTGCAAAGCCACCACAATATCCACCTTCACATCTCTCCTTCAAATACCCTTCTGCTGCAGTGCCTGCAGAAACTCCACAGTGGCTGGGCAGTTATTATGACGTGCTAGCTGCTTATTACTAAAACAAGTTGGAAACTTTTCTGGTGGTATGTTTTTTTTCTCCACCGGAAAAATGCCAATTTTGTCAAAATCAAAATGTTCTGTGGTTTCTGCTAGGTCACTCACCCACGCCCCCAGCTCCTTGGGGAACCCGGGCTCTCAGCTCTTCAGCAACATGCCCGGTGGGGGACTTGAGAATCGAGGGGCATATCGCATTTCAGAAACACCAAAATGCTCTCCCTGCAGGAATGTGTTGATGTTTCTAAAATAAAAAAGATGGTGTTTCACTTCTCTAAGGAATGCCAAAGTTTTGACATTGTCCTGATTCAGGATGAACATTTTTCCAAAACATTGAAATTTTTCACAAAACTGAAATTCAGTTTCCCTGCCAGCTTGTTATACCAATCTTAATTTATTGGAGGAGGGGTGAGATCCCAGAGGACTAGAGGTGGGGAGACATAGCCCCTACCTTTAAAAGGGGGAACAAAGATGACCCCGGGAATTATAGACCAGTCAGCATAACTTTGATACCTGGAAAGATACTGGAGCAAATTATTAAACAATCGGTTTGTAAGCAACTGAAGGATAATAGGGTCATAAGTAAGAGCCAATATGGATTTGTCAAGAACAAATGAATCACAAAAGGGTCTTCCTGGTGGCATTATATGATTGTCACATTTGTTCTGTTTTATTGAACCTCCCGTGTATTTGTTGACAGGGTTACTGGCTTAGTGTATGGGGGGAAAGCTGTAGACTTGATATATCTTGATTTTAGCAAGGCTTTTGACACAATCCCACATGACATTCTTATAGGTAAACTAGGAAAATGGGTCTAGATGAAATTACTGTAAGGTTGATGTGCAACTAGTTGAAAAACGATACTCAAAGAACAGTTATCAGTGGTTTGCTGTCAAATTGGGAGGACATATATAGAGGGGTTTCCCAGAGGTCTGTCTTGAGTCCAGTACTAATCAATATTTTGATGAATGACTTGGATAATGGAGTGGAGAGTATGCTTACAAAATTATCAGATGACACCAAGTTGGGAGGGGTTGCAAGCACTTTTCAGGGCAGGTCTAGAATTCAAAATGGTCTTGACAAATTGGAAAGTTGGTCTGAAATCAACAGAATGAAATTTAATTAAAGCAAGTGCAAAGTAGTTCACTTAAGAAGGAAAAATCAAATTGGGAATAACTGGGTAGGCAGTAGTGCTGCTGAAAAGGAACTGGAGGTTAGAGTGGATCACAAAATGAATATGAGTCAACTGTGTGACGCAGTTGCAAAAAAGACTAATACCACGCTTGGGCATATAACAGGAGTGTCATATGTAAGACACAGGAGGTAACTGTCCTACTCTCCTCGGCACTGGTGAGGCCTCAGATGGAGCATCATGTCCAGTTTTGGGTGCCACACTTGAGAAAGATATGGACAAATTGGAGAAAGTCTGGAGGAGAGCAACAAAAAAAAATATTAAAAGTTTAGAAAACCTGGCCTCTGAGGAAAGGTTAAAAAAACTGGACATGATTAGCCTTGAGAAAAGGAGACTAGGTGGAACCTGATAGGTTTTCAAGGTCTTCAAACACATTAAGGGCTGTTATAAAGAGGACAGCTCCTGACTACAGTCCCCAGAGGACCACATGGCTGTTGGCAATTGCTGTGGTGCCAGCCCTTTCTCAATCTCCTTGTGCAGTACACTGAGGACTGAGGGAAGGCTGCCATCACAGCCCCTAGCCTGCAGTGTAATCCACTGTGCCAGGGAGTTTTCAGCTGAAGAGATATGAGGCTTTCTTTCTCTTTCCTTTGTGCCACCAGAGTGGTGCAAAGAGAGCAGAGTAAGGCCAAAGAATCTAGTCCCAATTTTCTTGTGGGTGGTTCACTGTGCATTTGTGCCCAGGTATGAGATAGTGACACACGCGAATTTTTCACAAGTATACATTGATACAAATCTGGAGAGTTTGGGGTTTCTTTTTGCAGCGCTGTTCACAGCCTTTATCCTCAAGCGGAACAATCTGCGGGACTCGTTGATAGATTGTTGAACTGCAGAGAAGTGAAAGAGGCTCCAAACATTTTGACGCTCCATGTGACTTCCTTCCCCTATGCTCTGCAGACACAGCATACTCACATCAGCCCGTACAATGAAATCCACTGGCCTTCGTCATACAGCAATGTAAGATAGATATTTTCAGGATTTTGGATTCACTCAGTAACTATTTTATATTTACATGTTCTGGAAAACACTGGAGATCACGTGTTTTTGTAAGCGAAATGATGAATAATGATGTCACTCCTCTCTCTCTTCTTCCTCATTCAGTCTATAGATGTCTCTCTCTTATTCTTCCATCTCTTTCCCTTTTTCGTTTGTTCCCGTTCTGCCACTTACCTTCTTTCCATTTCTCCCCTGCCTTCCCCCAATATCTCAGTCCTTTTTCAGTCTATCCCTGTGCCTTTTCTCTTCCAGATTTTCCGTTTCCTTCCAGTCCTCACCCCACTGTTTCTCACCTCCCAGTCTTCTTACCCTTTACCACAGTTTTTGATGGTTCGTGGAAGGAGCAGCCTGAAAGAAGCACTGGTTTAGGAGCTACTTAAAGAACAGCCCTTGATATCCTTCCTGTACTGTCTGGCCCTTTTTCTTTCCCCCTCTCAGGGGAAACATATTTCTATCTGGTCCTAGTGAGAGGTGGCTGGTAGGAGGGAACAGGGTTAGCTACCTGAACTGACACGTCTGGCATTGCTATGGTGCATTCCAACATGGCACAGCTATGGCAGACAGATGATCCTGAGGTGACCAGATGTCCCAGGAATCCACTGAAATTTGTTGAAGCCTCCAGTTTCAATAAAATTGTTCAGGACATCTGGTAACTGTAAATGTATGTGGCATTGGAGCCTTAGCTATGGA
The DNA here is from genome assembly GCA_007922305.1 of Dermatemys mawii. Classification (NCBI taxonomy): domain Eukaryota; kingdom Metazoa; phylum Chordata; order Testudines; family Dermatemydidae; genus Dermatemys; species Dermatemys mawii. Next base: position 12,358,696 of record ML677333.1, on the reverse strand, counting down.
GAATGGGGAAGCTTGTGCTTTTTGTAGTCATCCAAATTTTTTCTCCCCTCCCATTTTGGTGAGCTGCTCACACTACTAAGGTATGTCACATTTTCATATCTCACTTGCCCATGCCAAAAAGAAATGAAGGTGTTTATTTGTGGACCAAATCCTGAGGAGCATTTTGTCTCATCTCCATGAGCACTAATGTCATCATCCAGGTCTCTGGGCCATGCCTTTCTCTCTGGACTTCAACACCCTATTGGGTGGCAAGAAGGCCTACAGTGTCATTCTGATCCCCAGTCTACACAGCACAGAGCTGATGTAACTGCCAGCTGTATTAAGTGTCCATAAACTTTATTCAAATATTTGTTAACAATAATAAGTGGATTATAATATTGGGAGTGTGTGATCCTGACTGCTCGGAGGAAGCTGCAAAGACCATGACTGCTCCCTTCACTGAAGGCATCTGCCTGCTTCTTACAAAGTGGTTTGCAATCATAGGTGTTAATCTTCATTGTTTTTGAATTCTGAGAAAGTAGGAGGCTCCGAAAAGATTTTATTAAGTCTTCACCTTACCAAGTGATCATTGCATTTCCTCTCACTTACACATCTCACCATGGTTATCCCTGCTTTTCAAACCTCTATTTTAGGCTTAATTCATATGCTCTATGTGGGATTAACCAGAATTTGGTTCATGTGTGCAAGGTGGACCAATGAAAGCTCATTATACTTGCTATCAGAAAAGTTCCTTAGCTTTTTTTCGGACATTTTTCACTATTTTTCTCCAGACTTTTTTGTTTTGGCTCATACATTTACTCATGTATGGAAAGATGATGTACCAAGTAGTTCAGAACTGTACAGTCTTTCTACTGTGTGCATGCTAAAAATATATATAAATCTACCCAGATCCTCAGCTTGTGTTAATTGTAAGTAAGCTTCAATTAAGTCATTGGAATGACACCAGTTTAAATCTTCTGAGAATGACCTATTGTGAGTATGAATGTATGTATATATGTATGTGGATTTTATACATATATATATATGTGTGTGTGTGTGTGTGTGTGTATGCGATATAAAGAATGCCTATATGTAGGTGATGGTAGATTGATGAATTATTTATAATTTATACATAAGTTTTATTATTAAATTGCTGTTGTCTTATTTACTTAAGGGAATAGATCTATACCATGAAAACAAGAAATATTTTGGGTTGTCAGAATTCATTGAATCCACCCTTTCTGGACACAGTCTTCCCTTGCTTCGGTATGACAGCTCTTTTGAAGCTATGGTCATGGCTTTAGGAAAAAGGTATAGTACATTCTTTGGTTTGAAGCATTACGAAATTTGAGAGGTAGCAGGGTCTAGTGGGTGGGATACTTGGCTGCAAGTCAGGAGACCTGGGTTCTTTCTGTTCTTGGCTTTGCCACGAACCTGTTGTGCATCCTAAGGCAAATCACGCTACCTCTCTTTGCCTCCTTTTCTGCTCCGACCCTTTGTCAGTTGTCTTTATTTAGACTGGAAGCTATTCAGGGCAGGGGCACTCTCTTGCTATGTGCATGCCTTCTAGCGCAGTGAGCCCCTGGTCTTGGTTGGTGCCTATAGGCACTACAGAAATAATATTACAAGCAAATCTTGTGTTCAAAGTGAAATGTTAGAAATTAACTAACCCCCAGCCAATACTTTTTGCCTGCTTCCCTGCTCTTACAGTAACTAACTTAATTAGTTTAATTAGATTTATGTAGGAAGTAACAGACCAAAATGTATGGGAATATCTGACATATAGTACAACTGCCTTACTGGTCAAAAGTCCTGGGTTTAAACGGCTGCATTGTAACCACCAGGAGTTTGCGTTCTGAGTTGCAATATTATTTTTGTGTTTAGGCTTAGGTGTTATTCAGTCAATACTGGGAGTGTGACTCCATTCTGAATTTGTCTGGCTACCAAAAAACTGATTGTAACATATAACATTTGTAAATATTTTAGTGGGACCACAAAGAGCAGGTGAGATTTCACTTTGGCTCATGGAGTTAAATCAATGAGAGACTCAGGGGGAATGCTATAGAACATCATCAGAGCTTGAAAAAATGATGTCAGTTAGCTGATTTGCTCCATGTGGAGGGATTCAGATTAAAACCATAGTTGCTTCAGCTGCAAAGCAGTTGCTGTTTAGGTGTATATTTTGCATGTGCAGAACTCCAGTAGGACTCCTTGAGGTGTTAGGGTGCAAGTAATAAAAGACTGAGCAAGCAGAACTTTGCAAAATTGTACTAATGATTGGGGGAATCTGTTTGTATTAGGGCTCAATCCAGCTCTTTCTGTTGATTTTAGTAGTAGTTGAATCAGATCTTTCATGAGTAAACGTGAGTAAAAAGCAAAGATAATGCACTTTGAGGAGTACTTTGTTCATTTATATGTCAGGTGCATTTTAGTTTTATTTAATAATACTGCACAGTACCCTAGCAAATATCCAGCAGTATGTTTTGCAAATGTGATGAAGTTTTAATAATAACATGAGATGATATAACTTCACTACCCCACGTAGCCATTACATCTACACTGAGAAATAGAGACATTGCACTATTGGTCTTGGAATTACAGGGTTTGCAGATTAGCAGTGAGTCAGTAAGGTTCTACTGTGTATTGGGCATGACTTTTCACCTGTATTAAATTTGGAGTTTTAATAATTTTTACAAAGGCAGCATCCTCACTTGAATTCTAGGATTTTAATGCTTCACAATTTATTTCAGATTTCCCAGATTACACAGTGCAGTGATAAGGACATTTGTCCTTGTACAGCATTACTCTGCAGCTATGATGGCAGTAAGCGGTCTGTCTCAGATGAAGAATTACACTTCAGTTGAAACTCTGGAAATCACCCAAAACCTTATAAATTCTTCAAGGCAATGTCCCAGTGGTCATGGCTTCATGGTGGTGTTAAGAATTCCTTGCATTCCATTGGCTGCCGTGGCCTATGAACGACTTTATCATGTAAGGGAAAGACTATCCCTTGCAGATAATTTTGAAATCATCTTGGGAAATCCTAATTCTGGAATCACCGTAGGGAAGCACTTTGTGGAGCAACTAAAGGTAACTTGCAGAATGACATTGCCTGAAAAGAATCTTGGAGGGGCAGTGCTTTCAGTGGGTGGGCAGTGATATAAAGGTTGAATTGGCATGAGATTTTGGTGTCAGCGATGGTCAGATTTCTCAGCATAATTAAAATTCTCTAAGGAACCTGACTCCTCTCTATCAGACACCTCCATCTGTCATTCCTATAGCCAGCTTCTAATGGCTGCTCAGAAGGGCCTTTACAAATGTGTTTGGAACTCCCGACAGCTTGAGCCCCAATCAGCTTCATTGCACTGGACTGTGCCATCAATGAATTAACATGGTGGTAAAAGACCAAGTGAAAATCAATGCTACTTTTGGTTTGGAAAAACCTTTACCAGAGCAGAGCAGTTTCCCCTTCTGAGCAAACCTCAGTGACCAGTTTGAGATTGTATTGCACAGCCAGGCGTAAAGGCTTCAGATTAGTACACCTACCCACGAGCCTCTGAATGGCCCAGGTTTTCCAAGCCTGGTGCCTAATGTTTTCTGGACCTTATGTGATTTTGAATATGAAAATGCTGGAAATAATAGAGTCATAGATTTTAAGGCTAGAAGGGACCACTATGATCACATAGTCTGACTTCAAGCATCACTGAAGTCCACTGACACTACCCCATTTAGTACAAATGCTATCACCACATATTAAAAGAAAAATATTTATATTCTCCAAGCAAGGACTGTTCTTACATTCTGAGTCTGATTCATGTTGTCTATCTACTTAGCTCCACAGAGCAGAGGACAAGGGCCTGATTTTGAACTCATTCTGCTATAAATCAAGAATAACTCCATGCTGTAAAGCGGATATAAATGAATTCAGAATCACATGCCATGTTGTTTTAAGTGTCTTATACAGTACTGCATATACTATTGGTGCTTAATGAATAAATAACGACCAGATAGTGATACCCTTACTCCCACTGAATAGTATCTTACTCATCAAGAAATATCATCGACTAAGTACTAATCAGTGTGAATAAAGGTATCATCCAATGGCCTGATTATCAAAGGGAAACTGCAGCTGTGGTTAGAAGACTGGACCAACAAAGGAAAACCTTCGTAGTGAGTAACTCTGCTTTCTGTCTTTGAAGATCAAGCTATACATCTTCACAGTGGTTTCTCATGTTTCCTGCAGGAGCATTTGGATCTATGTTTAGCCACATATGGCAACAATTAATTAGAGTTCTGAAATATAGTCATATTATGGGGCAGTTTATTATTGATATAAAACCTCTGAAAGAAGATAAGATCATTTTGCAACTCAGGATCTTTCAGTTTACGACTAGATCCTGCAATGATTTCTCGTGTGGAACATCTGTAGAATTAGGTTCATACAAGAGACAATAAATTATTTTTTCTTCATTCTTAATTGCGCCATATAAAATGCCCACCAATGTTTTTATATTCTATGACAGATATGGCAGAAAATTGAAGATGCGGAGTGGAGGCCACAGACCTATTTGGAATTAGAAGGTCTGCCTTGCATATTAATATTTAGTGGAATGGATCCCCAAGGAGAAGCCTTGCCAAGGTAGGAAGGAAATACTGACAAATATTTCCATGTCATTTGTTCATTCCCATTGGTTCATAACTTCCCTTTTCTCTGCACCCATCAAATGGCTGAAAAATCATTCTGCGACCTGCTGTGTCCCATAATCCTTTGCAGGTGCAAAGGCTGATGAAATTTGAGTGACAGGATGATTTTTGGTAGTTTCTATATCAAAAAATTGGGTCATTTGTGGTGTAGTAGGCTGGTGGTAATGGTTGTGAGGCTGAGCTGTGGGGTGCGGTCTTTCATTTTCACAACATTCCCAATTATTCCTGTTTTATAGATGAGGAAACCAAGACACAAAAAGATCCCACTAACACGTAGTGTAGGCAGGTGTAGCTCCCATCTACATCACTGTTGCGCCTGCTTATGAATTAGTCCAAAGAAGTTAAGTGGCAACCCTAGAGTAGAGAGAAAGTAAGTGTCAGAGCCAGGATTAGAACTCTGAAGAATCTGTCTACTAAATTTATGCCTAATGCATTAGATTATACTGCTTCAAGTAATAACAATGAAACAATATAGTGGTGAATTTACTGAAAGACAGTGACCAATTCATATCCCTTTGTTTTATCTCACACATCAGTTAAGTAGACAATGACAAAATTCCTCATTGATTGTGTTTGCAGAAGAAATAAAGGTGTGGAATCCAGTGAATTTTCATAGTATCTTTTGGTTTCTTTCCAGATCATTGAGATATTGTGACCTACGTTTAATAAATTCCTCTTGCTTAGTAAGGACAGCCTTGGAGCAAGAGCTTGGCTTGGCAGCATATTTTATTAGTTCTGAAATCCACATGGAGAAGGTGGTTGTGAATGATGTGTTGGAGAGTGACCCAGAAAAACTGAGCAGTACTGATAATGAAGATGAAGAAATAGTGACAGAAGGTAAATGAACCTGTGTAGTGGCAGTTCTCTTAAACTGTAGTCAAACAGCAATTGTGTATTAAATACTAATACCATAAAATTCAGCTACTGAGATGGACATGAATCTTTAAGAGTCAAAGCAAACTGTCAAAAGGAAGAACAGCAATTAGGTATACAGCAATTAGTAGCACGGGGTGCTGCAAAGAACTGGGAGACATTATTTGAATTTACAGTGATGGTTTTTGCACTTTTAGAATTAATCTTATTAAATAATGTTATTTGTACTTACTACATATTGTGTCTTACAACTGAGGAATGCAAAGAATTTTATTAACATTGATTAGATGAACCTCAGAACCCTTGAAAAGTCACTGTTTTACCCATTTTACAGATGGAGGAACTGAAGCACAGAGAGGATAAGTGATTATTCAAGGTCACACTGAAGGGACTGTTTAACTGAATAAAGTGTTCCTCAGCACAAAAAAGGGTGGCAGAATAGGGGCTAAAATTAACAGAAAGATTTTCTGTGATCAGCAGCTTTGAGAGAGGGATGAAAATATGTTGTTATCAAAGAGAAAGGTCTAGTCCTGAAGCTGGTTTAACATCGCATTTTAAGTCACCTGGTAGTACCATCATAGGGCTACTGTGTCACTCACCGTACATGCTGCTGGGATAGCAAAGAATAAGAGGCATGACTAGTAAAGAGGGAATGGGGCCGAGATATCTCTGCACTATGCCAGCTCTTGGCTGCATTTTGGGCTCTCAGAGGCTGTTGCAGCTCAGTTGAAGTTAGAACATCCCTTAGGCTGCTCCACCATAGCCTAGGAAGAATGGCCACACTCACAACAGCACCTGAATCAGGGCACCTAGATGAGCTTTAAGCCACTTTTGCCCAGCACTCCTTCAGTTTATGCACTTTGGCCATAGCTGAGAATTGGTCTTAAGAATTTTAATTCTCTTCCATCCTCCTCCTTCTCGTGAAACAGGCTCCACTTCAGAAAAGAGAAGTCCTGTCAAAAGAGAGAGATCGCGCTCCCATGACTCTGCATCTTCATCTCTCTCTTCAAAAGCTTCAAGTAAGACTTTATAATGATCTTTCTCAAGTGATATTCAGGATGTAAAAGCAGCAATTCAATTAGCCTGTCAAGTGAAGAATAGAAGACACAAATCAGGAGGTTTTTGGCAAAATCTGTTTTAATGAACTTGCTAACAATTCAATTTAAAAAATCTGAGCTTTCAAGAATCTTACTTCTGAGATAAAAAATGAGATTGTTTCATGCTTGATCCATGAATGCATAGGCCATTGTGTAGATCTGTGAGGGCGGAGGGAGTCACTGTATTATATAACAGTACTGTATCAACAGAAATGTTCTTTAATATTTCTATGACAGATACCAAGATTCATATCCTCAGCTACTGCAGATTGTCAGAGCTCTGTTTGAAACCAGTGGACTCATGACAATTCACACCAGCCGAGGACCTGCCTCTGTATTTTCAAAGGATCTTCACAAATGTTTTCTGAAAAAATGTTCATGAACTTTTTGGGGGGCACTAGAATGTGTGCTCACAACACAAATGTTTCAGTGTAGGGGGTTCCTTTTAAAAATGTGTGCGTTTTCTCAGTACTTCCTATACACTGAATATACATTCTTTCTTCCCAATCTGAAAACTGGTTTAAGAACAGACCGTTAAAGTTTTACTTCTGGGGAAGTCTGCACCAAAAATATTAAAAATTCTGCACACAATAGTTTAAAATTCTACAGAATTCTGCACATTTTATTTGTCAAAAGAATCATGCCAGTTTCAATTATTTTGGTAATTTATTTCAAAATACCTGTCAGCATGTGTGTCTATAATCATACTGACAACAAAAAAGATTCAGGAAATGTTTTTTTGAAACTAGATTTCTTACTAACCTTATTAATACAGAACTTTGAGTAATAATTAATTTAAACTGCAGTACAGAAATGTATTTCCCACACCCTTCAGAAGCAGTGCAAAGGATTGGGGGCATCAGGGGTAACGGAGGAGCGGAGCGGGAGGGAATTAATTTCTAGCAGTCCGGGAGTGAAGCTTGAGGCTTGATGTTCTTTAGCAGGGGAAACGGGGTGCGGGGTGGGGGGCAGTAGGGAGAAGGAACTGTGAGGGAGTTGGGGAGCCTGTCCCATGCAGACCCTGGCTGACCCCTACCCTTTCCTACTCATTCAGACACATCTGCCCTGTCCCCATCTTTTCCTGCACCCTGCTTCTCCCAGTCCTATTCCTGGCTCAATGCTGTCACTCCACTATCTCCGGTGCCCCCGTCCATTAGCTCTTCTGAACCCCAGGTATGTCGCTGTGAGAAAAGCAGCCTCTGCTCTCACCCTCTCTGTGGCTGGCTGCTCTGGCTTATGAGCTGGTTGCCCTCTCTTTTGATGCCACAATAGCCCCTGGTGGGGAAAAGGTGTAATTGCAGTGACTCCCCGGCAGAATGTTTTACAGTATTCTGTGTAGAAAAAAAAGAAAGCTGTGGAGGGATGTGAATTTGTCATGTGTGCAGTGGTGCAGAATTCCCCCAGGAATAAAAGTTTGAGGCAATGTCAGGAGGTATTAAAAATTAAATTTGTATGATTTTTTTTAATGGGCGGAGACTAATGGAACAGAACAAAATGTGCCCTATGCATTGTCTCATACTTCAGTAAAAATACATCGATGTTTTTGTGGAAGACCACAATTCCATGTAACGTCACCAAACATGTTATGTTGCATTAGCTGTAAAATTAAATGTTTCAAGTTAATCTCCAAATAATTATTGTTCTCACCATAGCTATATGAGTGTTCTGACTGTGAATTCTTTTGCCACAAGGCACAGTGGCCATTACAAATGGAAAAGCACCAAAAGGTTTGGATAAGCTTCCCCAACATTTTCAATTTTTGAAATGTATACTGTTCTTCAAAGTCAGGCTTCTGATCTCTTCTGCACTGCCCTAGGATGCCACTTCCTGCAATATGGGTCTTTGGCATGTTGTCACAGTAGTACTAAGTCCAAAACATATTCACCTTGTTGCTGACAATTTTACCATTGTTGTTATTCTGCTATTGGCTGCTTTGGAGTATGTAATTGGGATGTCTCTTCCTGTTTCATGGGGACAAAGCAAGTAGGCATCCCTCATATGTGTTTGTGGAAAAATTGAAAGTCAAGAAAGGAACCACAGTACGTAACTATTGTACATCATTTCTGGATCTCCCAGAAACTATGGAGTTCACATTTATCAGGTCCCCCCTGGCTAGTCATGACAGAGGGTGTTGTGGACTAAGGTCTGGTGTAAGGGAGCCTGATCTGTGAATTTTCGTATGAACACTCCTGAGCTTTGTTGATCCATTTCTCATGGAGATTGCATCTACCTTGGTAGGGATAATCTGTGGAGTTCCTGTATGATGTCATGGGCATCTAGGCAATGGGTTTATGGGACCTCTGGTTTTGGAGTGTGAATTGTATAGCTGCTTTCTTGGAAATTGGTGCATGCCCTGAATTACATGGTTGAAGTCTACTTGAGTTTATGAGACGGTGTTTGTTTATATCAGTGCTGACAATCACTTTTTTCTTTCTTTTTTGTTGTTGTTGTTGCTTGCATAAGTGCTGTGGAGATCAGTGCTTTGGCACACTGACTATTTTGAAAGGCTGCTCTGAGAACTGCTGATCGTTTGCATCTCCCTTTTGAAATCTTTGAGAGTGGGGATGCTCAGCAACTCTGAGGATCAAGTCCTCACCTTCCAGGAGGCTGATAAGTGTAATGTTAATGGGATTCCGGTAGAACATTTAGGATTAAATGTAGGCATGATTTTGAACTTTTATAATCGGGAGGGGGGCAAAGGGAATAATCTGTGACTATTACATTTTTTAAAGTTATTTTTTTTACATTTCTCAAAGAAATGGAAAATCTAACAAACATATGGCTCAGTGCTGAAATCAATGGGAGCTTTGCCGTGGATTTTAGTACTGCAGAGTCGCATGGGCTTATTCACACAAATACTCCCATTAGTTTCCATAAGACTACCTGTGTGAGTTAGGTGAACACTATTTGGCCCAACAGGAGCAGGCCTGGACTCACAGCTTTTGATGTCTGTATTATATATTTTTTACTGTGGTTTGACAATGAAAAGTGTAATAGAAATATTGTGGTTCAAGGTAGTTGTTGAAGAATCACATTACCCCATGTTGAAATACAGATTTTGTTTTTAGGTGCAGCGTTCTGCATTGAATCATCTCCTCCTTTAATAACACCAGGAGACGCAGCAAAGTCACTCCATCAAGTCCTAAGCAGCACTACTGAAGACAATGCAAACAACGGTGAAAGACAAAGGCAGAAAGTGGAAAAGGAGGCACAAACAGTGATAAGCAAGCACTTGCCAGCTGCAGCTGAACAGCTGGATTCAAAACAGAACATAAAAAGTGCCCAAATTTCCATCAACTCATCATCATCACCTTTCTCCTCTTCGTCCTCTTCCTCTGCACCTACTCACAGCTCCTTCATCCTGCAGACGTCTCAGTGCTCCATGACTAAAGCATCAAAACAGCCCCCCATTGTTTTCCTGCCTAAGCTGGTGTATGACATTATTACTTCTACTGACAGCAGCGGACTTCCCAAGTCATCTTCCCTCTTGCCTTATCATTCTGTGATGTGGGCGAGTTCTTTCCGCCCTGTCATGAGTAAAATGATGACCTGCACAGAGCAGTCTCTATACTATCGCCAGTGGACAGTTCCCAAGCCAATCCATATGGACTACAATAATAGAAATGAGGGCAGAATGGACACCTTTCACCCAAGGAGGCTGCTGCTGAGTGGGCCACCTCAGGTGTGTAATAAGAATAGGGTGGTATTATCATTGCTTTATTTTGATTAATTTTGTCTTCATCTCATTAAACACTAAGTTAATGAGATTATTATTCATTCCTAACTGATTTTTTCAATGGTGAAAAATAATCTTTCTTATGTTTTTATTACTGTATCCCCCTTAGTTAAATAATCTTCCTCTCCTCACTGTTAACTTGAGGCAAGGACAATTAAGTTGTAGTGATATCTTTTGATGTTGTCAATCTTTATACAATTAGTGTTGTGTTTTAAGGAAATGATGCTTTTTTTTCTTTGAAAATATATTTTACACTCTCCGATGTCCCTTGCAGCTTGTTACAGACTAATAGAAGTTAAATTTTAAATAAAGTTTGAATAGCCACACAGGATCAGTTTCTTATGGTCAGGCTGATTAGGGTGTGAAATTGGCAGATTCAGCCGTTTTCTTCATGGTTTGGAGAGAAATAGAAGTTGTCACGAATACAAGAGGAACTGATTCACTGATTCCCTTTAACAGAGACAGCAGAATGGCCCAAGAGTTTTCAAATGACTTTGTAAGGACACTTGGAAGTAGGTAGAGACTTCAGGGAGCCTTTTTCCTCTTACGTGCCTTAAGAATATTTAGCATGCAGCTATGAGCATGGTGTCTCTACAATTGAATGCACATACTGTATACTAAAAGTTCTAATGTTCCACTGAAGTTTTATGCAATATGCCAGACATAGGGGAAACACCATAGCCACAGAGAGAATATTGCATGCAACCCTCAGAAATTAGAAATAAATCCAAACTAAGGCAAAGACTTAGATTTCCAGTTTTTGTAATCTTCACCCACTAACTAAAACCGTAGAAAGCCAGAGTTCAATCTGCCACTGTACCTGTGTATTGCAGAGGTCTCAGTACAGAAAAGACCACATTCTGCTCCCAGTTTAATAGGTGCAATGCATTGAAATAGATGGTGTCACACTGGAGTAAGTCAGAGTACAAACTAGCTCTATATATTTGAAGTATGTAGGCACTTGCAAGTGCTGCTATAAATGTATAGAGGGTACCAGATGGATCACTGAAGAACATCTCTTCACTGCTCTGCATCTCCATGATCAAAACTCTCAATGTTTGCTGTGGATTAAGATAATAAGTGTTCAAAAGAGATGAATGTGTGATAAACACAGACAAGATAAAAACTGATATATTGTGCAACAGATAGCTAGTGTGTTTCCACATCCAAGAAAAACAAACATTGATGTAATTTTGGTTGGAACTTTGCATACCTAAAAATCAAGAAGTTCAAAGTTACGGTTCTCAAAGCTACAATCAGGGTACAAAATAACCCGTATGTAGTAGTTCGTATTACTATGCCATTAATTTGGCCATAAGATAACTGATTTCTGCCCACAGATGTATGCTTGTGGTTCCCAAGAAAGTCAGTGGGAGTCCTGTGTTCATCTGAGGACAGAACTTGACCTTTAACACACAAATGGTATGTGCATTGGCCAAAGAGATGCAGAAAATATAGTCTGCTTATTTATTCATTTGTCTGCTTCTTGGGGCATGAGTGCAAGACTGATTTTGAGGGATTAAGTGTTACATAGGACTCAGGTTGGCTCTCTGCACAGAGGTGAATTTAACCTCAGAAGAATACTGTCTGTTCTACAACTCCATCTCTTTTCTGACTGTCTTCAGAACAAAGGTTCTGACCTACAATTTCCCATTGACTTTAATGAGAGTTGGATCAGGCCCTAAAAATATTCTTCATGCATGCATTTATTGCACATTCACCAGTTCTTCCTGATTACACACCTATTTCATACTGAATGTTTTATGAAGGAAATCAGGAATTAAACGATTCATTTTGTTAAATGTTTCATTTTTAGAGGTATATTCTCATTTTAGTATGTTGGGGACCGTGGCTGCTTAGCTCCATTTATTGTCTAAATCCCAAACATACTAAAGGGAATATATTCTAAAGAATCCCAAAACAGTTAAGAAAGTATGTTGGTTGTTTTTGGCTTAATGTATGGTAGTATGGTGTCTATTCTAATGGAAAGCTGAAAGAAAACATATAACAAATGTGAGCTCCTGCCTCACTTTGGAAATAAACAGTTTTCTTTCCAGAAGTGTGTTCTGCTCATGGGCTTGTTTCATAACTATTGCACTATAGGTGGCATTATGCTACCTACTGCATTAAGAGGAATCAGTAGAAGATTTTTGCACCATAATGTCTTCTCTGAGCTCTTTATAGACAAATCCAAACTAAGGCAAAGACTTAGATTTCCAGTTTTTGTAAGATTAACCCACTGACTAAAACCATAGAAAGCCACAGTTCATAATAGCTGATAGAGATCAGCTAATAGACATGCCATTCTAAGTGTATAAATAACATTTCAGCCAGAGTATTAAGCTGGAGGAAGATCTCTGAATTGGTGGACACAATCCTTTCAGACACTAGAAAGTTGTTGTTATCTTACCATACAACATAAGAAGTCAATTTAAGAAAAATCAAGCACTCTAGTGAACCAAAACTATAAGTATCACTGCTAAAATGTTTACCATTCAGGAATTCCCCTCCTTCCCCTCATATACATAACACCTCCAAGGCTGGTTAAAATGTTTTCTATATGGCTACTTTCCAGTCAAGATATGTACAGCCCCTAGCACTATGGAGCTCCGATCTCCACTGAGGCCTTCGGGTGATCCCACAATACCAATAAACTAATGATAAAAAATGCATGTAAGGATATCCACCAGTGGTCTGAATACATACACAGGAATAAAAGGGGCAAAACAGGCTTGCCATTAGCTAGCCCCAATACTAATTTTTCTCAGCAGCCTTTTATTTTGCTTCTTTTGAATGAAATATGGGGAGAAATTCTCTTGGCCTGTCTGGTAAACCCAAAACCTTAGTGAATGCAGGGTGCCTCTGCATTTCTTACAGTTTCTGCCTTATATCCAGAAAGACAAATCTAAGGATAAAAGGAAGGAGAGAAGATGCTTCAAGTTCCAAACCTACTAAATCTGGAACATTCACCCCATTCTGTGAAGCCACTGGATCATTACTTTAACTGGTCTCCAGAGTACTATTCCTGGTACTTCCTTCTGGTTTCTAAGAAGTCTTGTTTCCCACCCATCATCCACTTTAGATTCTCAGCCTGTGGCACTCAAAGAAACTCACTGAAGTTTTGTTTCATTAATACATCCTTTTGCACCATTTTTTTTTAGCTCCAAGGTAAGAAGACCTTCTGGCATGTGGTCCTGAAGGCTGCATGCATCTATGGCATGCCATAGTCAGACTTTAGTATGGATTCTTCCCAAGGTGTAGGGTTGGTGACCTGCACTTTTAAATTGTCCCTATGCAATTTCAACAAGCTATTTATAGTCTTTTGATTCCACTTGAATGCATTCTTGGATAACATTCTGGGTTGGATGGTCTCAAGATTTATTTGTAGGTTCATAGCGTATAGGCTTTGTGTAGATCGGAAATTATCTACACTGACTGCCTTTCAGATCCTCTGAGAATGGTTTTGGAAATTAATGAGGGAAAGAAGTCAAGTTGCCCTAATTTTTTTTATCTTCATGTCAACTGTCAAGAGTTCTTTGCATGTGAAAGGAGTTGGTAGACTCAGTCCATTTTTCAGTCCACATTAAGAAACCCACTGAAACAATTATCTTTCTTGTTAGGAGACTTATCAGAGGGCAAAGAATGAAAAGACATGGAGATAGTTTTGCTGCTTCATCCTTGGGGTGATCTCTCTAGAATAATATTAAGATACTGGTTGAGCATTATGGGTAAATATGCACTATTGTGAAAAAGTTTACCAGTTTTGGGGATATAAATTCATCATCCAGGATGCTCAAATACAATACCATCCATGACCACCAAATTCACTGAAATTTGGGGTGGTTTTTTTTTTTTTTTTTTGGAAGAAACAAAAGTTTCTTTTATGTTCCCAAATTACATGCAAGAGGTTTGGTGCTATTGCTGGGTTTCTTTGTTGTGTTTTTGTACCTTGAAAATGGCATTTTTTATAAGTGTGGAAGCAGTCTAAGTCCTGTGAACAACTCTGTGATACAGGATTCTCAAAACACTTTTGTTGCGTGAACCACAGCCTAAAAGAAAGATTGTCTTCAGGCAACTTCCCATCCATGACTGCTTACACCACCTGTCCTCCCACTCACAAATAATATCTCAGATTTCTAGAGCTTGTTCCTCATGTGCACAAATATTAGGAAAGTATTTAATGTATCTATTGTTAGCTGTCTTTTAGTGCAACGTAGCAGGTGGAAACAAGAAGAGCCAGCACCATCTGTGGACCATCAGCGTGTTTTCTGTGAACCACAAGTGTTTCACAGACCACAATTTGAGAATCACTGCTGTGGTCTGTTCAGAACTCTCTCACCTGGAAACTGGATTAGAAAAAATCCAGCAGTGTTTTTCCATTTGCCATATTTTTTTAAATGTGAAGATTTGGAAGCACATTTTTAGTAGTAGAGATGATAAGAAAGTGGTCAATCAGATGGCTTGTACCACAGGAGCTGGTATCTGAGAGCCATTCCTGTCAATCATCCTGCTGTGCAGTGTCTGAAACCAGTTAAAAAAGGGGAACCTGTTATGGTACATGTTATAACAGCCCTTCGTATGTCTCTTCTACAAATCAACATGGTAGCACTTAAACCATTTTGCTGACTGGAATTTCACCCTCTGATTGCTGGACAGAAGGACCATCTGCTTTCAGTTTACCATAGATATCCATGGAAAGAATAATATCCTGGCTAAGATCTCAGGACTGCCTTTCCCCTTAAGCAGGTATTGTACTTTATAAACGTGTCTCTTTAGTACACAAAAATTGGGCCTTCCCACCACTGAGCATCTTGCAAGGAAAACCGCAACTCAGATTCATTCCTAAATGTTGTCATCATAAACAGTAAATATTGTCGCGTGGCATTCTGATTAAAAGGTTGAAATGTAAATGTATCCCCCATTTTTATGCCCCAAATCATGGCAAATGTCAAGCAGAAATCAGACTACTGAATGGTTGCTGGTGCAACACATCTCAGTTTTCATAAATGATCTAAAAGCTTGAGATTTTTTGCTTCTTCTCTTCTTGAGCCTTTTTCTTCCAAGGCCCTCTCCGTTCTATCTGTATCAGACTGTGCTCTTTCTACTTGGTGTAGACAGAAAAGAAACAGAGTAAGTGTTCCACTGCAAGCTGGATAAAAGATTGTATGGAACCCAAAAGATCTCATTTAACAAGGCACTGGGCACTGCCACATTTTGGAAGCTATTGGTGGTCATACAATACTTTTTTCTTTCTTATAGGCAAGGTTACCCCATTTGGTATTTTATTTATTTAGATTGACAGGGAGGCTAGATGTAAAAACTAATGTTATCAGCAACAAGTGTTTTTCCATTTACTGGGAAGGTCATGTTGCAAATCCATTAGCTCTAAAATTTTGCTTTCTGGAGCTGACAGTTGACTTAATGAATGGAAAGCTGTTGTCCTATTACGAAGTTATGTTCTATCAAAATGTACTTGGTAACGAGATCCCACCTATTTCAGCTATGGGGGGCTTATGTCTGAGCTACAGAGTCACCTTATTACTGTCAAACTGGCAATAAAATTATTCTCAAACTGAGAATCTGTCAGATTCACCCATTTTTGACAGAATACTGATGATCTTAATGGAAATCCAAGTGTCACTTCAGATGAAATGAAAGTTCTGATAAAGATACACAGAAGTAATCCCAAACATGAGAGACGATGTAGGCACTATACTCTCCTGGAACTGTAGATCAACTATATGTTTGAATGAAATATTAGATGAGGGATCATTTCCAAGATATGAAATTTTTGTTTTGTTAATTTACAAATAAATGGGCCCAGGTAGTCGCTATAATATAGCTATTATTTTCAGCTCTAGGGTCCTGATCTAAAACCCACTGAAGTCAATAAAAAAAATTCCATTGAATTCAATGGGCTTTGGATCAGTTCCTAGGTTAATAACTGTTCTGAGAGAAATCTGAAAGTGAAGTTCAAGTTTTCTGTTTGTCATCTTTAAAGAGAACAAGTGTTACTTTCGTCTTGTTTCAGCTTCAAAGCCTCCTTCTTTCAAATGTAAAGTGAAATGAACATTTATTCCATAACTGTTTAAAATAATACAACTCTCATTAGACTCAATCCTACATTTCTGACATTCCTCAAATCTCCAGTATAGTTATTTCACGGCAACTGGATTCTTGGGTACATCAGGAAAGCAGGATCCGCACTGCTGTCAGTTTATTATCAGGCCTCGTGTTCTCCCATTGAAATAAACAGTACACTTTCAATAGAAGCCGGATCAGGATTATAATTAATTTGTTAGCCTGAGCACTGAAGAGGCAACTGTTGTTTATGAATATCAAGTTATCTTCAGTGTAATTTTTAATGTTGAATTACACTGAAAGTGCAAATAAAATTTATGAAAGCTGCTCTTGTTCCTGCAAGATGGACATTTCTTCCTGACCCACATTAATGTCAAGGGCCCAGTGTTTTATCAATTACTGTGTTTAGGTGCTTATTTGTTTGTTTATTTATTTATGTATGTAAGTAAGTAACATTGTGTCCAGTAAAGTTCACATGCAAGATGATAGTTTAACCAGTGAATTGTCCTATCTGCTGCCTGAGAGTAATTGACCCATCCCTTTGTAAAATCAGGTGCAAAAGTAAATTGTACAAAAGCACAGCGATGCATGTCTGCAGAGTGGAGAGAAGAACTGTGTCTTCTCTGGTTTGGGTTAAAAAAAAGAAAAGTGTTAGATCTTTGAAGTAATTTAAAAAACAGATCACATAAGCACAGGAAAAATAACATTTTTAACCTGGGAAGTGAAATGCTACGTTATTTTGCATATCATATTTGACTAAAAAGAGAAACTATGTGGGTATGATGCACTATAGACCTTTTTCAAATCATTCTTCTGTATAGAGAGTTGCCTCAATATGTCAATCAATGAATGCACAGGCTTAGAAGGGATGAGGTAAAGCTTTAGTGTTGTTGTGATTTTCCCTGGCAGACTGTCAAGTCTAGATTATTAAAAATGTGTTTTCCTGCCCATTGTAGGGAGTATAGTTCAGGGGAGAGAAGTTTTCTTGTGGTGAGATTTTTTTATTTGTATGCCTATATCTCAAGGGTATCACATAAGGTATATTTTGAATGTTAATTTCCTGCATAAAAGTTGCATTACTGTGTAAGATGAGTCATTAATCATCCCATATAAACTTGTGAATATACAGGAATAGGAATGTACATGCAACAGAACTTAAGAGCTGGACTTTGACCTACTTTTAAATTAGATTACAATAGTCATTACAATTCCAAGTTTCCAAATAATGACAGAATGGCATTCATGATAAACAACTGCTTAGTTTCTGATTTATATGTTTGTTACAGATAGGAAAAACAGGAGCCTATCTTCAGTTCCTCAGTATCTTGTCCCGAATGCTGATTAGATTGACGGAAGTGGATGTTTATGATGAGGAAGAAATCAATATTAGTAAGTTGTTGATGAAAAGACATTTGCTTCTGGGGATTTCTTATATCACATTGTTAATTGACCAATTATTGACTAGTTTATCAAGTGTTTTTCGCCGTCATGCTGTAGTTTATTTACACTAGTGCAATCCATTTAGACTTCTTAAGAAGTTAGGGATTTTAACTTCTAATTAGGAATCCTGTGATTAGCTAATTTTTCTCCATTGAGAACTCACTCCTCCTCTCAGCACATCTCTGTTTTTCTTAGAAAGTTGGCAGCAGCATTTATGAATGTTAAAATTAATTCATCTCATGCTGAGAAACAATATACTGACTTTAAGCCTGGAATGATTATTTTTTGGTCAAATGCGAAAAAGGGGAGTTAGCTGGAAACATTGACAGATTTATAACCATCAGCAATACTGTCACTATATTATCCATTATAGCTAAAAAAGAGATCATATGAACAGGCAAAGACCATACGCACATTCCTGCTTTCCAGTAGTTGATCCTAGTCTCAACTTCTATTTTTCTCAGCATATCCCTCATTCCCCTCTTTCTCCAGATGTAATTCTAAATGTCTCCAACGCTCTGCTATTTACTTTGATCAATCACTTTCTACAGTGATTTATTTGATGGGTTTTTTACTCTTGGGGTAAAATTCTCCCCTGTGCAGAGAAGCAGTACAAAGCTTTTGCCTCACGTAAGTCTCATTTAACTTCTTGTTTTGAGTGCTTACATATAATGTATGATCCTCTTCGATTCTATGCTGGCTGGCCCTCTGCATGGGGAGGAATTTCATCCTGTGTGAATAGCTCTGTCTGAGTTTCCTGTTTTTTTCTAGTTTCCAAGCAGCAGATTCTCAGCTGGCATACATGATTATAGCTCCAGTCACTTCTGTGGAATTATGACACTGCAACAGCTTAGGGTCTGGCCCCAAACATCTTGGACTTCTTACTAGTTGGGAAGAGAACAAAGCAAATTCCATTAACTGAGAATTCCATCTCCAAAGGGTATTGAAGTCAGTGGAGAGACTCCTGCTGACTGGTCCATTTTACCATCAAAATCCTTGCTGTTGTGCTTTGATTATCACTGCCTATATGATTCCAGATGGCTTCTGGCAGGTGCTTTCACTCTATTATGGCAGAATTGCACTGAGGGGTGAGGAATGTTGACTAATTGATCAGATGTTCACTAGTTTTTCTGCAGAAAACAGCTTTACAGATGTTGCCTTAGAATAGTATAAGAAATAATAGTATAATAATAATAAATAATCTAAACTATATGAATAGCATAGACTTGCTTTAGATTGGGGTATCTTTCTATGCAATCATTTAAACCTTTCAACTGATTTCACAGATCTCTTTAAAAAAACATTCTGTAAAACTGTAGACATCATTCCATTTATTGTAAACTGCATGTTTGGGTTTGATTTTTTTTTTACTATTATTATAGAACTCCAAGAAGACTCAGATCAATGTTATCACCAGCCAGGAGACATGTGGCCTGATTTGGAGACATTTAAGAAGATACCTTTTGACTACACTATTCATGATCCGAAATATGAAGATGCAAGTCTGATTTGTACAAGGCTTCAGAATATGAAAAGTGATGGTTAGAATTTAAAATATAAGAGACAGAGAGAGAAACATGTATTTATTTATTTACTTGCACTCACTATAGACAGTATGGATGGAATTCTGGCCCTATTGAAGCAAATGGCAAGACTCCCTGAGATTGCAATGGGGCCAGGATTTCGTCGATATGTAATTACAATTTACAGAGCTATATTGTTTATAGTTTTAACATGAGAGTTAAATTGAAAAAGGATTAAAAGTTTGTCAAATAAGGAACAACACATAAGGAGTGTTTTGTGGGATGGAAGCTATGTAGCCTTTCATTAGTAAAGCCCTGATCATACAAACACATGTGTATCCGAGTAAATTTACTCACTTGAGTTGTCCCATTATGTTTCAATAAGACTGCGCATGTGTGCAGGGCTCATTCTAGGAGTGGGCAAGTAGTGGGGTCACCCAGGCATCAGCTTCTGGGGTGCCAAACTGCTATGGCGCTCAGCTGTTCTTTAGCCCTGGCTAAAGTTAGGATTGAACTCTAGGTCACCAGGTTGAATGTGGTCCACTGAAGTAGTGATCCATTTGATGGCTGTTTATTGGGTTATGTGGAATGAGGTGATGTCTCAGTTCAGGACTAACTAGATGAAAGTCCACATCACAGTGTCACTAGAAACTCTCCTAATTTGGCTGTGACATCAGTCACATGATAACAACTGCCTGTCCTTGCAAACCTGAGCTGGATTTAAAGCTGTGAGTGAGAGGTGAAAGGGTCTTTTATTTGTATTGAATTGACAGGCTTTTTTATCGGCTCAGCTCACATAACAACTGTGGATTTTACATGCTTGTGCTAATTAATTTACCCTCCAGACACCTGTGTGGTAATTTCATTGTCCCCATGTTGCTGATGTGGAGCTGAGGCACAGAGGGCCAGCTTTTCAAAGATAATTTTATGTCTGAAGATGCAGATAGGTACCAAGTGCGACTTACAAAAGTACCTAAGTGGGCTAGGCACCGGACTCCCATTGACTTTTGTGCATCTCACCAGGTACCTATATACATCTGGCTACATACCTTTGTAAATCTGGCCCAAGGAGATTAGCACCAACATTTCCCAAAATGACTTTTGATTTTAGGTGCCTCTATTTTGAGGCATGTTGGGCTTGATTTTCAGCTGGAGCTGCAGTGAACAGTTTGGGCATCTAAAAACTAGAGCACTTGAAGGTGACTTGCCCAGTGTCTCACAATAAGTGTGTGACCGTGCAAGAAACAGTCCATAGCATTAACCACAAGACTACTTGATATCCCATTACTAATCCCGCCCCATCATCCAGTCTCTGAACATTTACGTGTTAGAACATGTTCTTAAAAATGTCATATAAAATAAATAAGTTGCAGAGCACATTTTAAACTGCGCTCTGTGAAAGCAGAGATGGTGTCTTCCTCACTGTTTGTTCTGTGCCCAGCATAAGTCAACACTCAGCAAATGGTAGTCATGATAATAATAATTGTGCTTTACCTGCACCTCTGCGTTATTATAAATGAGCACAAAACTATCATGACAAAGCACTTAAATCTACAGTTATTTTCTCTCCCCTTCGATACGCATTGTGATGGGGCAAGGCCAGATGGCTATAGGAATGCGCTAAAGAACAGATATGTGAATCTCAGGCTAAACAAATCCCTGGTACCACTGGAACCTTCTAGAAATCAGTAGAAACAGCTAGCCTGATTGGGACACCTGAAGCCAGTCAGGGACTGGCTGAAACCAGTTAAAAACCTCCCAGTTAGTCAGGTGGGCTGTGGGTGTCAGGAGCTATGGAAGGAGGTTGTGCTGTTGGTGAGACTGAGTGGTGGACAGCATATCATACGCAAGGAAGGAGGACCTGAGGTAAGGGTGAAGTAGAGTTTGAAGAAGCAGGGACTGCTGTGGGGAAGTAGCCCAGGGAATTGTATTGTGTTTTGTGGCTAAAAGATCAGCCATCATAGCTGATACTATTAGGGTCCCTGGGCTGGAGCCCGGAGTAGAGGGTGGGCCCAGGGTCCCCCCTTCCTGCCTCCCCTAATTAATCACTGAGACTGGGAGACAACAGAGACTGTGCCAGGAAGGATAGCTTCTTCTCACTGGCTTATGACGGAAATGGCTCAACAGGCTGGGACCTTGTCACTAGAGAGAGAAGGGCCACATGGAGGGTCACAGTGAGCCTCTGAGGCTAGTGAAATCTGCCAGGAAACACAGAATCCACGAAGATAAGGACAGAGCTTTGTCACAGCACACGCTAAAACCTTCTAAGATCAGGCCGAATATCTGTTGTATTTGGTGTTACCACTGTCTGTGCAGGCTTATGACGATTACATAAACAGTTTATTCACCACAGGGGGATATAATAGGCCCTAGAATATACTTAAAATGAATGCAGTCCAATTTTTTTTATTTACAGAGAGATCAATGGGCAGAAAACAGGAGGACATGTATATGCGCCGTCAGACAACTCGAATGAGATTATCTAAGTATGCAGCATACAATACATACCACCACTGTGAACAGTGCCATCAATATATGGGCTTCAATCCCAGGTATCAGGTAAGTTGTGATTAATTTGTATTTAGGCTAATAAATCTGTAGCAGATCTGTAAATTACTTTAAAATACTGTAAAATACTTTATAGTATCAATACTGGTACCTAAGCTGCATATTTGCTCTATAAGTATTTACATAGAGAACTGATGTATAGATTTTGGCCTTGATACTGCAGTTGGATCTTTGCACTTGCACTGAGCACCAGTGAAGTCAATGGAGCCCTGCCCAGGCACAGGGATCTGTGTGAGTGGATTGAATTTCAGTTTTGGGATCTTTGTCTAGACAAAATGTTTTGTTTTAGTGATGATTAATTTTTGATAGTGGCAACAGTGCAGGACAAAAGCACATTGTGACTATCTTCTGGTATTCGTTGAGTACTCAGATTCATGGCTGGTGGGGTCAGCAAAGGTCATGGAGATCAACAGTTTCACTCTGTGGACTTTGCATGACTGTTCCTTAGATCATTCCCATTGACCTATGAAATGCTATAGTCAACATTCTACACTAACCACTATAAATGATCATTGATTTCCCAGTAAACCTTCCCGTAGGGTTTATTAACCTTTGCTCTGGGAAAGAGCAATTGCCGAAGGTAGTAAGAGCATTTTATAAACATCATGTGGATGCTGATTATTCAAACAAACCCTCCAGTTTGCTGCGAAAAAGGCACCAGCAATGCAAGTACTGCAGCTATTGTATAGCACATGGCACTACTGAGAAATGAGGTTGGTCCACAAGCCTTGCTACCATCGATGAGACAAAGAGCGAATTGATGGCTTCAGGCCAGGGACCTGGGTAAATTGTTTAATGAATATGTTGGGCTTGAGCCAAATATCACTGATTAGTATTAATATGAGTTGTGAGGTAAAAAGTATCCCAGTGCCGTGTGTGGTTTCCTTCTGGTTTGGTGCTGACTTAGTGATATCTGTGATCTGTTCTGTGCTCTCTTGGGAAGCCGTTAGCATCTAATAATTAGATTTGTCTTTTTTCCCCCTTCAGCTTTATGAGTCCACCCTGCATGCTTTTGCCTTTTCCTATTCCATGCTCGGAGAGGAGATCCAGCTGCATTTTATCATCCCCAAGTCAAAGGAGCACCATTTTGTCTTTAGTCAACCAGGACGACAGCTGGAAAGTATGAGGTTACCGCTTGTCACGGATAAGGTAGATGGATAATTATATTTATACTCACATATGGGGCATAGACAGGGCTGATCTAAAGATCTGTAGGGTCAGATCATACTTTGGCTTCACTACTGGTCCTGCTGCCAAGAGATGGTGAGAATGGCTTGGCAGTGAGTTGTTTCCTTCTCCTTGTGTGCCCTTGCTGGAAAGGGAGACAAGCTGCAGAAATTGCTTGGAATGCAAGGTCCCAATCAAATACTTGCTTTGCTCATAACTAACGCTATGATTTTATCATGGATATTTTTAGTAAAAGTCAGGGACAGGTTACAGGCAGTAAACAGAAAGTCATAGAAGCCGTGACCTGTCCCTGACTTTTACCTAAAACATCCCTGACAAAAGAGGGAGGGAGGAGGATCCAGCACCCTATCCCTCCTGCAGTGGCTGGGAGCTACAGGGCCCCCATTGCCCCATGGGCTAGAGCTGGACCCCATTGCTACAGCACCCCCATTGCCCCGTGGGCTAGAGCTGGACCCCATTGCTACAGCACCCCCATTGCCCCGTGGGCTAGAGCTAGACCCCATTGCTAGAGGGACTCCATTGCCCCATGGGTTAGAGCTGGACCCCATTGCTACAGGGACTCCATTGCCCCGTGGGCTAGAGCTGGACCCCATTGCTACAGGGACTCCATTGCCCCGTGGGCTAGAGCTGGACCCCATTGCTACAGGGACTCCATTGCCCAGTGGGCTAGAGCTGGACCCCATTCCCCAGGGGCTAGAGCTGGACAGGTCCCCCCACTACCCTGCAGGACTGGGGAGCTGTGGGGGGTCCCCTGGCCACTGAGGAGCTCCACGTTACCTCTGCCACCGCTGCCCATGGCTGGGAGCTGCAGGAGGGCCCCCACCCCCGTCCAAGGCCACTGAGCAGCTCTTGGGTCCCTCTCCTGCCATCCCTGGTGGCTGGGAGTTGCAGGGAGGCAGGGGTGGCTGCTCACAGCAGCTGAGCCATTATAGGAGGGACCCCTGCCAGTGGTAGCCAGGGGTTGCTGCCACCGGCTGCGAACAGTCAGTTGCAGGGGGTCCTGCCACCCACAGCTGCTGGGTAGCTGTGGGAGGTTCTCCCACTCCCCATGGAGACCGGGTTGCTGCAGGGTCCCCTGCTGCTGGCACTAGCTGATCAACTGCGGGGGTCTCTAATGTCACGGAGGTTGCTGGAAGTCATGGTTCCATGATTTCTGCAACTTCCATGGCATAATCATAGCCTGACTCATAATCAGTGTGTGCCCGTAATCCTGGGCACACACTGTTTGTGAGTGGAGACTATGACAATTGGAGATTGTTGTGCAGTGACTCAGGAGCTGTCAGCGTTCTGGATAAAGACACCAAAGAGAGGATGGTCTCAGCTTTGGGAATCAAATGTACATTTAGCCTACGGCTAAGTAAGAGGAAGCAATTTATCACTGGCTTGCCTGTCTTGTCTTGCATAAGTGGTCCCGCCAGATAACATAAAGGAGATTTTGAAAGAATCTCTGTGGTGACTGTGTGGAACCTCCTGGTAGCTTCAGGGGAGACAGCTGCAGAGCTTATCAGTCTGAGCAGTCTGTCTTGTCTCCTATATGAGCCTTTACAATGACCCCTGCAAGCCTGGAACAATCTCTGCCTCATCAATGAAGTTACTCTCTTTAGACTACTGGAACAATTTGTGGAATAGTAGTAGCAGCTGAAATTTTGTAGTGTAGAAGGTAGGCTGTCCACAAACAATGATTATTGGTCCACACTCCATCCCTCACTTTTGGCAGCTTATGCCTATATATATAGGCGCATATTTTTAATATGCATCTGCTAGAGTGCAATCAGACTTGAAGTTACGCCACAACTTTTATCTGAGATAGAGTTGTGTTTTTCAGCTGATGAGAACACAAAATTATGCCAATTTACTGTGTGCCACCAGAAACACCCTCAATTTACTAGAGGTTATTTCACTGGAACTAGGTGTCAAGTCTCCACAGATTCTATTCCTATCCCTGCCTCTGAACTACCATGAGACCTTTGGAAAATCACTTAATTTCTCTGTGTTTTTCCATCTGTAAAAATTGTATAATACTTCCCTGCTTCGTAAGGTGTGCTGCTGTAAGACTTACTGCATGTTTGCAAAGCGCTGTGAGATCTCTGGATGCAGCTCACTATAGCTGTGTAAAGTTTTATCATCTTAGTCTTTTTCTCATTATTCTTTCACTTCTCTTAATGTTTGTTTGCTTTCTAGTCTTCTATTCTTTATTTTCTTTTTCCTTCCTCAGGGCTGTCAAGCCACTGAGGATCCTATATCCCTGGTAGATCAAGATTTAGCAATCCCATCTGGGGCTGTATGTATCTATCCTTCCCTTACCAGCCAATCAAAGGATCGAGGCCCTTCTCTTTGTCACTTGATAGAAGTTGTTCTCTTCCAACTCTTATAAAAATTCCTAATTTCTCTTTTATTTAGATATTAGGCCAGTTTCTCATCTGGTGTAAATCAGCAAAGCTCCATCGAAGTCAGTGGAGGTTCACTGACTTACACCACCTGAGGATCTGGCCTTCTTTGTTTAAATAATATTCAGCATAATACAGAGACTCATCCTTCATTTTTGTATTTACTTTACAGACTCAGGATTACATAAAAAGCCCCACTTTTACTCCCACAACTGGGCGTCATGAGCATGGACTTTTCAACCTGTATCATGCAATGGATGGTGCCAGCCATTTGCATGTTCTAGTTGTCAAAGAGTATGAAATGGCCATATATAAAAAATACTGGCCGAACCACATCATGCTAGTGCTGCCGAGTATTTTCAACAGTGCTGGAGTAGGTACGTATTGGTGGAGGGAGGGGAAAGAAGGTAAAACATGTATGTTATTATACAGAAACTCTTACCAAGAGGTTTATAATAAGTGATCTCTTGCCACACAATATATCTCGCCATACTATACTGTGCTGTATAGTGCTATACTGTGCTTCAGAAAAAACACCCTCCTTCTTTACTGTGATGGAGTACAATACAGAGAATCACCTAAGTAAATGCAAAATCAATTAACACCTGATAAGTCATTCATACTTAACCCTATAATGCTAACATTAGTGAAGCAGACATGAGACTCGGGGGCATTTTCTCCCAGGTTCAACATGCAGCAGAGGATCCTCGGTCATGAGACGTTTGTCAGTGGGAGGAACTGCAGCATCTCAAGGCAGTGGAACTTGAGCAGGACTCATAGCTGACTAGCATATCCCTAAATGAGTTTGGTGCTGGCCAGGGATGGGGACTGGCTATGGTGCCTAATAATGCACTGATCCTGTGCATTTTTTAGGTGGCATCTGCCAGAAGGGTTTCTATGGTGCACCCAAAGTCTACTCTGGTGGGACTCCCAAGCTGGTTATACAGAGGGAATTATGGCTGTCGTCACTTAGGTGGGTCCATCCCCATGTGCAGTGCCTGGTGCCAGGAGGTGTCAGTGGAGGAAAACCTTAGTTTAAAGGCATCACATAAACACCCACCACAAAAATCAAACTCATCTTCTTAGATTCCCCAGTGGTGTCCCATATGACCTTAACAGCCTGACACAACACCCACACCTGTTAATTCAGTTGCATTTGGTAGAGGGTGGTGACAGATTAAAACACTCCAGAACTAATCACCAACGTTCAGCGTGAGTGAGCCATGCTGTGCTCCATGAACATTGGAAAGGTTTGTACTTGTCAACAAACAACTCCTGCCCCCACCGCCGCCACCTCCCATCCCAGAATTGTCCTCTTGTTTATGCTGTTTTTGTTGTCAGGTGCTGCGCACTTTCTAATAAAAGAGCTGTCTTATCATAATCTGGAACTAGAACGAAATCGGCAAGAAGAACTGGGGATTAAACCCCAGGATATCTGGCCTTTCATTGTCATTTCGGATGATTCCTGTGTTATGTGGAATGCAGTAGAAATTGATTGTTCGGGAGACAGAAAGAGGTAAAACAGCATAATTTGGGACCATGATTTTTTTCAGCTGATCACTTTAAACTCTCATTATGTATGACTGAGCACAACTTGTTGAAATGACATCATGGAAACAACTAGGCTTTTACCCTGCGTAACAAGTAGGGTATAATATTTGCCTGTCGACAGAGAAATATTTCTTTATATATTTCTCTGCATGTAACCTGAAGGGTAGTGCCTATCTGTGCCCAGACTACAGCTTCAGCTGTACAGCTCGGCACTTCAGTTCAAGCTGGAGTGACTCTGGAGT
The DNA here is from genome assembly GCA_007922305.1 of Dermatemys mawii. Classification (NCBI taxonomy): domain Eukaryota; kingdom Metazoa; phylum Chordata; order Testudines; family Dermatemydidae; genus Dermatemys; species Dermatemys mawii. Next base: position 12,331,327 of record ML677333.1, on the reverse strand, counting down.
TCTGTGGTTCAGGCCCAGCTGTGTTGGCCAAGAGGGTCAGTCACATGTACAGTTGGTCTGGATACGGTGGTACAGTGAAAACAGACACACATGCATGGATTTTAAATGGCAGGCCAGAACTTTTATTTAGCTTTATCATAGAGGAGGGGCACTACCTGCCCATCATCCACACTCTCCTATAACAAGCATTAAGTGGTTCCAGTGCAGGGGTTACAGGGCTCCTACCATAAAACTCATCACTGAGGCTAGGCTCCCCTCAACTACCCCATCCCAGGACTCAACTCTCTGCGTCCTACCCCCTTCCCCACCCATGAGGGGGACAGAGGATGCAGAAGGGTGGGATGTCAGGCCTCTACCCACAAGAGTTACAAGATCTTCCCCTATCCCATGAGCCCACGGCCCATCAGGAAAATCCAAGGTCTTTTACCTCTGGGAACCGTGCATTATACCCTTTTAACCACACCGGAAACTGGCAACAAGCAGAGACAAATTAACATTGCAACCAAATACCTCAGTTAGGGACTAAGCACATTCCTACTTACTAGGGCTGTCGATTAATCATAGTTAACTCATGCAATTAACTTAAAAAACTTAATCGCAATTAATCATAGTTTTAATCACACTTTTAATCAATAGAATACCAATAGAAATGTATTAAATATTTTGGATATTTTCTACATGTTCATATATATTGTATTCTGTGTTGTAATTGAAATCAAAGTGTATATTATTTTTATTACAAATATTTGCACTGTAAAAACAATAAACAGAAGAAATTGTATTTTTCTGTTCACCTCACACAAGTCCTCTAGTGCAATTTGCTTTGTTGTGAAAGTGCACCTTACAAATGTCGATTTTTTTTTTGTTTCATAACTGCACTCAAATAACAAAACAATGTAAAACTTCAGAGCCGACAAGTCCACTCAGTCCTACGTCTTGTTCAGTCAATCACTAAGACACTTCTGCTGGTGGCATCTGACTCAGATGATGAAAGTGAGCATGCGTCAGTTCACACTACTTTGGATTGTTATCAAACAGAATCCATCATCAGCATGGACTCACATCCTCTGGAGTGGTGGTTGAAGCATGAAGGGGCATATGAATTTTTAGCATATCTGGCACATAAATATTTTGCGATGCCAGCTACAATAGTGCCATGAGAATGCCTGTTCTTACTTTCAAGTAACATTGTAAACAAGAAACAGAAGTGTTAGCTCCTGCAAATGTAAACAAACTTGTTTGCCTGAGCGATTGGCAGAACAAGAAGTGGCACTGAATGGACTTGCAGGCTATACAATTTTACATTGTTCTTTTTTGATTGCAGTTTTTTTGGTAATAATTTTACATTTGTAAGTTCAACTTTCATGACAAAGAGATTTCACTACAGTATTTGTATTAGGTGAATAGAAAAATACTATTTTTTTTGGTTTTTTACAGTGCAAATACTTGTAATAAAAATAAATATAAAGTGAGCCCTGTAGACTATTCTGTGTTGTAATTCAAATCAATATATTTGAAAACATCCAAAAATATTTGGATATTCTATTATTATTCTATTATTGTTTAACAGCATGACCAATCCTGTATTAATTTTTTTTAATTGCTTGACAGTCCTGCTACTTAACCTACTGTAGCTCAAAGGTGCCAAGAAGGTGAAAAACTCCCTTGCCCTCTGCCAATTGGCCCTATGGGGAGAAAAAATCCTTTCTTGCCCCCAGTGACCGAATGGCTAGACCCACGGCATCTGATGGCCGGATTCCCATTACTAGTTCTGGGTGGGTAGGGTGGAACAGAGCCAAAAGAGACTCCACATTGCGCTGGAGCTGGGGGATGCACACCACTCAGCAACCCTCCCCCTGACTGGCCATTTGGTGCCAGAGACTACCAGGGGGAAGACCTACCTAGTGTGTCTCAGCAAGGATCTCCCTCCCTTGCTGCCGGGTCTGTCCCATTTGCTGCTACCTCCACCAAGTTCATCAGCCTTGAGGCACATGTATGAGGCACATTCTGGGTAAGATTTTTGAAGTAAATTGAAATTCTGGCCACCTTCCTCACTTTGGTTCCTTTGATAGGCCCAGCCAATGTGACTTATACTTTATTTCGGTTTGCAAATGATAAAACAAGTCTCTGAGCTTTTTAAAACAGTACTCGATTGGGACAGTTTTATTTATTGTCAGAGCTGTGCTAAAATCAGCAGCTTTGCTAGGCAGTGATTTGGAGAAATCTTTTTTTTTCTGTTTCAATTGGCATGTTTGATTTTATGTCAAATCCAAAAACAAAAGTAAAGCTCAGTCAAAATGGAGAAGTTCCATGTGGTTTTGTAATGGGCTAATGGTAAACAAATCTTCCCAGGACCACTTGGAGCAAGAGTTAGGTTAACTTAAAACATTTACAAACCTTAATGAACATACTGAGAAATCCAGGGTGAGTTTCAAACCTATAATGTCAGCCCAGCCTAAATGAGCTATAGGTAGTTTCAGATTGTGATTCGGACTGAAGATGAGGAGGTAGGTCTAGCATCACTGCTGCCTGGTTAATATGCTTATATTTATAACTATTGTAAGATACCGCTCAGATGAACTGGATGCTGATTATTTTTTGTCCACTTTGAATTTGAAACATTTTTTCCAACCCACTCTAGTGAATATACATGGACTGAAAGGAACATTTCCTTGAAGCAAATTCTGCAACACATTGAAGCATCCCCTAATGTCACTCACTATGCCTTGATTGGGATGAGGAAATGGTCTAGTAAAACAAATAGTGGTGAGATCAGGGAACCATTCTCCTGTTGCCATGTACATGACTTCATCATGCTGAATGTGGATCTGACTCAGAATGTCCAATATAACCAGAACAGGTGAGTGAATCCATAGGTACTGCCAGTGTAAAGCAAGGACCAAATCATGCAGCCTTCACTCTGGCTAAGCTCGCTCTCTCACTCAAGCGAGATTCGAGACTCTTCTCAGGAGACTGCTAATAAAATAGAGATAAATTTTACATCTAAGTTGCTGGTTCAAATCCAGCCCAGGTAAGAAGTGGCTAAAAAGACTGTTTTCTCTCTCCGTAAGCTAGGCGTACTCTTTAATTAAATACAATAACTTTAATTGGATGAGAACAATGATAAGACAGAAAAACAACAAAAACAAATCCCTTTAACATTGATGGGGGGTTTTTAGGGAGAAGCTGCATCCAGCCCACTCCATTCTTAGTTCAATCTCAAACCCACCTTCTGCTACCCACTTTTTTAAACTGAGCCACACAGAATGCTCCAGACCTTAAAGGTGCCAAGCATAGTCACTATGGTTCTTAAAGCTCCATTCACTACAGATACCACTTGACTGCTGTTCATTAACCCATATGAAATGGTGAACTTAGTCCAGTTCTTAGACAAGTGTTCACCTCACAATCCCATCACCGTATTTCCCGCTAATTGTCAGAAGGGCACAAAGCTGAATAGGATGAGAGACTGTCACCTCTAGAAGTGATCTTTCCAAATCTAGATTGAGGCATATTTGTGGGGAAGCATCTCTGCTTTAACTATTCTATGGATAAACAGTTGACTTAAATCTTCAAGTCTGTCACTGGCACTTTTCAAGAACACTAGAAACTTATCCACATGTATTTCCTGGGATGCAGCTGTGTTCTCAGCCTGTTTAGCCTGTGAGGGCATAGTACATTTTCACACAGAATATTACTATTTGAGGCAGTTTTTTAATGGAAAGCTGAGTGCTAACCAAGAAAACAATAATCATAGAATCAAATAAACATAGAACTGGAAGGGACTTCAAGAAGTCATCCAGTCCATCCTACCCCTCACTGAGATGGGACCAAGTAAACCTAGACCATCCCTGATAGGGGTTCTTAAAATCCTCCACTGATGGGAATTCCACAACCTCCCTTGGAAGCCTATTCCAGAGCTTAACTACACTTATAGTTAGAACATTATTCCTAATGTCTAACCTAAATCTCCCTTGTTGCTGATTAAGCCTATTACTTCTTGTCCTACCTCCGGTGGATGTGGAGAATAATTGATCACCATCCTCTTTATAACAGCCCTTAACATATTTGAAGACTGTTATCAGGTCTCCCCTCAGTCTTTGTTTCTCAAGACTAAACATGCCTAGTTTTTTTAACCTTTCCACACAGGTCAGCTTCTTTAAACCTTTTATCATTTTTGTTGCTTTCCTCTGGTCTTTCTCCAGTTTATCCACATCTTTCCTCAAGTGTAGGGCCCAGAATTGGACATGGTACTCCAGCTGAAGCCTCACCAGTGCTGAGTAGAGTGGGATAATTACCCTGTTGTCTTCCATAAGATACTCCTGTTGATATGCCCCAGAATGATATTAGCAACTGCATTACATTGTGGGTTCATATTCAATTTATGACTTCCAGATCCTTTTCAGCAGTATTATCACCTAGCCAGTTTCCCCCTGTTTTGTAGTTGTGCATTTGATTTTTCCTTCCTAAGTGTTAGTACTTTCATGCTTGTCTTTTTATTGAATTTTATCTTGTTGATTTCAGACCAGCTCTCTGATTTGTCAAGGTTGTTTTGAATGCTAATCCTGTCTTTCAAAGTGTTTTTAACTCCCTCAGCTTGGTGTCATCTGCTCTCCATTATCTAAGTTGTTAATTAAAATGTTGAATAGTACCAGACCCAACAATGCAATAAAGCAAAGTAATATTAATGCATAGACTGTGATGCAAAAATGTCAAGAATAAGGTTTTATGCCAGTTTACACTAGCAATACTTAACATATGGGTGTTTAATCACTGATGACTCACTGTAGTTCTGCATGCAGCTCTCTGTTAAGGCTTGGGCAATGTTATGTGACATTCCAAGGATGAATTGGTAGTGAGAAAACATGGCATTTTGAATCAAAAAGAGACACAGTCAGCCAGAGATAGCAGAGACAGATGTGAGTGTCACTGGTATCAACGGAGCCTTAATTTTAAAAACTGATAGCTTTCACTGGCAGATTACTCACTGAGCCCTAAATAGAACCAGTCCCCGTGTAATTTTTATTTTTCTGTTTTGATGAATGTGGTAACTCTGTTTTACAAAATGCTTGTTACATAGAAATTTTCTGACTTCTGAGAAGAGATGTGTGAAACCAAAAGCACAGATCCAAATCCTGAATCAAATCCTCATACTTCTAAAAGTCCTTCCTGTTCTCTTGTAGAACATGTATATTTAAAATCTGGAATAGAATCCAGATTACCCAAAAATGAGGATACTTGGGTGAGGTCCATTTTAGAAGCTTGAACTGCTAACTCTGGTCTGAATTCAGACCAGGATTGATAGTTTCCATACGGTTCCATCTCTCTTTGAAACGGGCCAAATCCAACCCAATGAAATCTTAAAACATGGATGAATTTGGCCCATATTGCTTCATTGTTTCTCTTTGCAATGCTGTCGGATGAAGAAGTGATTCTGTGGCTTTTAAATGCTTGATCTCACTGATGTAGACTGCTAGCATTTCTACAGAGGGATGTTGAACATTTAAACAGTTCCATGCTCCTTGTTACAGAGGAGAAACATATGATCAGAGACCTGTACATCCATGTGTCTCATCTAGGAACTAGTCCATGTCCTTTGAAGTCAGTGGAAACCTTTACATTGACTTTATTTGTGGTGGGATCATACTCCTTTTTACTTACACAACCTGCCTCACTGTAGTGCCTATATGTCTGCTAATGTTCAATAAGAAGTAATGTTTATTAAGAGCTGTGGTTTCCACTCCTCCTAGGTTTATGTGCGATGATGTTGATTTCAACCTACGCGCCCACAGTGCCGGTCTTCTGATCTGTCGGTTCAATCGCTTCAGTGTCATGAAGAAGCAAATTGCAGTAGGAGGACACAGGTCCTTCCATATTAAGTCTAAGGTAAAAATTGATAATGACATTTCATGGTGGTTGGTTAGTTGTTTTTGCGGTCATTAACCTTAAATGTAGAGAGCGGAGGTTTGTTGGTATACACTTCATTGCCAGAGATGGGACATGTGCCATTAGATTTTTTTTTTTAACATGAAATTCCTGGAACCCACAATTCCCACGGCATTAATGTACCCTGACTTCTAGTTAGTCATCTCCCTGTGTAAAGTCTTAACCAACATAATTTTTTTTTCAAACAAGAAAACTTTTCACTGTGAATTTGATGTAGAACTGTTGCAAAGTATTACTTAATAACTCCTCCTTACACCATTTCATGTTCAGGAAGAACTTTTTGAGTCAAAGCAGAATCCAAAATGCTGTTTAACTATCATTAAACTCCAATTTTCCATGGATTTCTGAAAGCTTTGGGTAATAGGAGCTTTGGATAACGATATGCATTTTGGATTTTTGGGACAGAAATGCATTTTGGACAACCCAAAATTCAGATGATTGGGGTTTGGTTGATCAGGATTTATCAATATCACAATATTTTTCCATGCAGGTTTCTGAAACTCCAGTTTCAACCACTCCTGCTCAATATATCTGTGCTCCTGACAGCAAGCACACCTTCCTGGCAGCACCTGCTCAGCTGCTGCTTGAAAAATATCTCCAGTACCACAGTCATCGCTTCTTTCCTCTGTCACTGAAGAATTATAGCCATCCAGTGCTATCTGTGGACTGTTACCTTAACTTAGGACCACAGGTACTGAACAAAATGACTCCTCCCAGAGTCAGCTGTATAACAGACTTCACAACTTGCTCTACCTCCAAATGCTCTATGTCTTTAAAGTTCCTTTCTGGCTGACTTCTGGTAAGCTGAAGTACCCTGGACACAAAGTTCTATGTGGAAAATTTCTATTTTTGCAGGGAGAGTGACAAATCTTTAAACATCTCAGTGAATCTCCAAGGTTCTTAACTGACCTGCTTGAGAAGTCTGAGGGATCAGAGAGTTTTGGAAAGTGAGAGGCTTCCAGTCTCTAGGGAAAACCTTAGGACCCAATCCTGTATGCACTTATGGACGTGTATAACTTTACTCACTCCATAAGTGTTTGCTGTACTGGAACATACAGGGGTGTGTGTGTGTGGGTGTGTGTGTGTACATACAAGGCATGTTTCAGATTTGTTTTTAAGGGGAGAGACAGTTGTTGAAGTGTGTAAATCCTGCCAGGTCTACCTAGCTCTTTATACAGCACTTTTTTTTCAGAGGAGGAATTTATTTGGGAGCAGTGGGGATGCTCCCAAATGGTTAATCACAAAGACCATTCCTATAATTAGGAAGGATTGCAAACATTCACACCTCTGTGCAAAGCCCTAAGAGGCAACACTAGTTTGAAGTCTGAGGAAAATTAATTTCTGGTTCCTCTTTCCTCCAATCAGATTGCAGTTTGCTACGTGAGTTCCCGACCTCACTCTCTGAACATCAGTTGCTCTGGTTTGATGTTTAGTGGACTCCTGCTTTACCTCTGTGACTCCTTCGTTGTAGCTAGCTTTCTGAAAAAGTTTCATTTCCTGAAAGGTGAGCTCCAGAATGATCATTACAAATTGCGGTGTCTGTCTGGTTTGGGGTTGCCAAACCACTGTTGAGCTGAACGAAAATAATGTTTTGCCTTTGTACATCAACCCGGTCCATCTCTTCCCATTTGGGATCTCACCAATCCAGCACTACAGCAGATTAATGCCTATGTCCTCATACAAGTATTATCGGTTCTATAGATTTTTGAAATTAGGCAGGGACTAGTGCGTCCATACCATTGAGTTGCCTAATGTATATTCATAAATACTCAGTGCATGTTTGCAGATTGCGTACCTGTGTGTAGGCAATAGGCATGCAACACTGTATTCTTGCAGTTGTGCCCCTCTAATTTGTAAAATCTTACCCATAAGTTTCTACTTAGTGTATCTTGGGCAAAAGTGATGGGTTTAATATTAGTAACAAATCATAACCAAATGAATCAATTTAGTCTTCAAGTTCCAAACTGATGGCACTGGAGACTGATGTCCTCTATCTACAAACTTCTTTTTGCGGATACAGACTAACATGGCTGCTACTCTGAAACCTATCTACAAATAAGTAGTTGTATTGCCAATGTCTCCCATGCTACACTGCCACCGTGTTGTAGGCCTTATCTACTCTGGGGATTTGTCCCAGTTGCAGCCATCAGTGGCCAGCCACTGGCGCAGCTGCATTGCTGACAGGCAAAGCTGCTATAAACCACCATTTGGATTAGTACAGCTTAACCCAGTTTCAAGTATGCTAGACTGATACAGAATATCAGAGTACAGTGGTTTTGCCACTGCAGTGGTGGTTGGCTACTGAAGCCTGAATTCAGCAGCATGGACAAGGCCTTAATCTTGACCTGGAGGAACAGGGCTGGAGATGGAAACTTTAGGAGTGAAGGTTAGTTAAGTTTCCATCTCCAGCCCTTCTGGCAGGAAGATCCAGTGTTCACAGAATCAGAGGGTGCTGTCCCCTTTTCCCCTTCAGTGATAGATAACTAAGGGGTTCGCTTTCCTTCATTTTATAGTATAGAAAACCTTTGCAACATATCATTCTGAAGAGAATCCCCCCAATAAAGTTCTTCTCCCCTGCTGTTTGTTCTTTCCTGTTGACATCCCTTCCCTCTGTTGGCTTGTGTGTAAATGTAACTTCCATTGTTTCTGGCCTCACCTTGCTCAACTGGAGATGCACACAAAATAGCGTTCCTTTGTCTAAGACATTCCTTTTATCATCTCTGCCCCCCGAACATATTCTAGGAATGTATTTCCAGCGCACATACATAACTCTTTACACACCATCCTCATATAGATCATGACCGGTTTTTCACTAGCTTTCATTTGAAATTTTTACTCAATATATTTGTATAGTACAGTAATATTGTATAGAATACATTGATTCAGTTACTTATTCTTTGGGGTTTAGACCTTTCCCTCTCAGGATGTCTGGACCATTCCTACTCAACATTTAAGCACATGCTTAAGTATTCAGCCACCTCAATCTCTTAAGATTTAGGTGCTTTGCTGAATTAGGACCCTGTAGTCCCACTGCAATCAGTAAGGTACTTCTTGGTGCGAATAAGGGTATCAAAATCTGGCCCATGGAACTGTCACAAATGTGAAGGCTTGTTCCTCACTACGGGGTAAATTAACCTAAATTACGCTACTCCAGTTACATGAGTAACATAGCTGGAATCGACATAGATTAGGTCGACTAATCCCGGTGTCCTCATTCCACTGCGTCGATGGAGACACTCTTTGGTCGACTTCCCTTACTCTTCTCAGAGAGCTGGAGTACTGGAGTCGACCAGAGAGCTCTCTGTCATTGATTTAGTGGGTCTTCACTAGACTCACCAAATCAATCCCTGCTGCATTGATTGCAGCAGCGTCAATCTCCTAGCAGTGAAGACCAGAACTCAGGCTTGATCATGGTCTATCTGAAGTACTAGATGGATTGCATTATCATAATGTCTGAGCACCTTACAGTCTTTAATGTATTTATCCTCACAACATCCCAGTGAGGGACAGAAGTATTGTTATTGCCATCTTAAAGATGGGGAACTGAGAAGCCAAGTAAGTTGCCTGAGCTCACACAGGAAGTCTCTGACAGACAAAGGAATTGAACATGGGTTTCTTAAGTCCCAGACTAGCACCCTAAGCACTGAACCATTCTTCCTCTCTCTTCTAGGCATAGAACTCCCACTGACACAATTGAGAGCTTGCAGGACCAAGTTGATGATTTAGAGAAAGAACAAAACACTCATCATTTTTTGTTTTAACCATTCATGTAGGTGCCACCTTGTGTGTTATTTGCCAAGACCGCAATTCTCTTCGCCAGACTGTTGTCCGGCTCGAACTAGAAGATGAATGGCAGTTCCGACTGAGGGATGAATTCCAAACTGCCAACGCCAAAGAGGACAGACCACTTTTCTTTCTGACTGGACGACATATATGATAGAAAATGAGCAGGCTTCCTGAACTGTCTAATGAGAAGTGGTAGTACAAGAGGCTGAGTTCTCACTGGTCCAAAAAAAAAAAAAAAAAAGAGCCATTTGAGAGGCTCTGTGCTCTGAAACATTCAAGCACATGATTCCCGAGGAGCCATCAGCTGAGTAGTTTTGAAATATTATTATTAAAATTATATTTAATCAACTAATGTGTGTTTATATCGCCAAACATTGGTAGTGACTCTTCTAATTTAATTATCCAGTAAAAGTACTTCCTGATACCTGGGAAAGAGGTACCGACTTATTACTTCACATGGTGGAAACATTTCTGGATAAGAAGAGAGATCACATTTCTGTCAAAACAGAGCACATAAAATGTTTCAAGATTAAGATGTTTAGAAACAGTTTTGTACAATTAGGGAATGTAAATTTAGAGATATAGGGAATGTACATTTAGAAGTAGACTTCATTCTTTTTAAGTCTTATTTATCTAGAAGTCAGCACAAGACATCAGACCAAATTTTGGATTTTACAGGAAATTTTACATTCTGGTAATACATTGCTACTGATTAATACAGAGAGGCTTTTTATACCTAGATGTGTAAAATATATTTTTTATGTAATGGGAACTGGTTGCAACCATAACTATGGTGTAAGTGTCACACTGAATAATTTTCTTATACAGGATTTGGGGGGGAGGTGTAATTAAGATGCCTGTGTTTGGTTGGTCAAGAAAGAGCACTTTGAAAGTAGACTTACAAAAGAAGGAGATGTGAATATTTATTCCAGAATACTTCAATATCTGGGACAAAGTCTAAGATAGTTGAAGAGGAAGAAGGGGAAGATTAACAGCAACCAAACTTTGAGATAAATAATTTTGAGCTAAATGAACTGGTGCTTCCAGTTACAGATGAATTTGTTGCACTGGCTTAAGATTTCAAACCAGGCCACTAGGCAGTTCAGACAGGACATGCTTATAGCACGGAAGTCCAATTTCAAAATCACCGCCCCCCTCGAATGCTTTCTTACTAAGGCACTTCAAAAGAGCTGGGTAGTCAGGTGGCATCTTTGCTGAGTATATGTAGAAATCTAAGAGGATGTTTAGAAAATGCATCATGCAGTATAGTATTTTGCACCCTGGACTGTTAAAATGTAGAGTGCACGCTGAAAACGCCTGGTTATATTTATAGACATACGCCCCAAAGCTGCAATCCCAGAACTTCATGCTTATCCTTATGGAGTCAGTGGCTCGGATGCTTGGCTTGGACTAGACACCCTATGCCAGGTGTAGGCATGAAAGGTGGCCAAAAAGTCACCGGAAAACCCTTTATAATATGTTATCCTCTCTTGACTGCCTACGCCAACAATAGGACCATTTTATGCTGGTGGAGCACCATGAAGTGGCTATAACACATTTGAGGTATTATAACTAAGACACTAATAATCTGTGCCAAAGAGCTGACTTAGATTTATTTGCAGGGAATAAAAATAAATTAAGTGATTGTGAGAGATTTAGGTTAATGTTTACACAATTGTTTTGATAGAAAGTGATATGCTTGTATATTTCATTGTGCTTCTTTTGGAGTAAGAACTTTCTCTTTAGTTTGATTTTATTCTATGTAAATAGTATCTTCTGTGTAGTTCCCTCCATATGATTAGTTAATTTAAACTTTTTAAAGGGTTGTAATATTCAAGCCTTATTCATCCTTTATAAATAAAATATGTAATGCATGGACAGATATCTGGGTAATGTATGACCACTGTCAAATGCTCACACTCACAGGGAAAAATTGCATTGGCAAAAGGAAGCTAATAAGATTTATTATGCATGCATCAAGAGGAAACATTGTGCTGTTTAGCACATACTACGAGCTTTCCAGTTCAGGACTTTTGGGATAGATCCAGGACTATGGATGTGGGGAACTCATGACATACAAACACAAAACAAGCTTTGAAAACAGTTCAAAAATTTGAATCAAAATCAACTTTCTGTAAATGCAATCTCTGTATCTTGGATTTTCAGTAGGGTGACCAGACAGCAAATGTGAAAAAGCAGGACAGAGGGTGGGAGGTAATAGGAGCCTATATAAGAAAAAGATCCAAAAATTGTGACTGTCCCTATAAAATCGGGACATCTGGTCACCATAGTTTTTAATCATAAAATCTACTTCATAAGTCTTTCAAACCTGCATTTTCTGCAAATTATGATATTAAATATGCAGTGACACCATGCATAATCTGAAGAGGCCATTAAGTACTAGCTACATTGGAATGAAAAGTTTTTCAGCTCTGTGTTTTCATAAGGGCTTGAATTATATAGTCAGTTTTCCTTGTATACTTGACCATTTGTGTGGCATTTCCTGCCATGAATATACTGGGCAGAGTCCTTAGAACAGAGATAGTAAAGAAATGCAGTAGTGTTTGGCAAATCCCTGAATGACTTCTAACTAACTAACTAACTAACTAACTAACTAACTAACTAACTAACTAACTAACTAAAGTTAGTTTAACCTACTGGTGAGTGTTTGTCACAGATCCCCCTCTGTGGGTTACACTAGCAATAGTCAAACCTTTTGGTATGGCCCTGACTACAGGCATTTCAACAAATGTCTGTGAGACAGAAAAGTGCAATACAACCTCTAAATAAAGCTAACAAGTTATTTTTGTTTCATGAAGATTAGTCATAATTGGGCCTGGGATTCAAGAGATCTGTGTTTTATGCCTGATTTTGAATAGATCATTTAATCTCCCTGTGCCTCAGTGTCTGCATTCATAAAATAGATGTATTAATACAAAACTTATCACAGGGAGGTCTTGAAGCTTAATTTTTTAATGTTTATAATGTGCTTTGAGATGCGTAGTTAAAAGGCATTAGAGAAGTGCAAAATATTTTAACTGCTTACTTGGTTTAAAAGTTCTTCATGTCAAAAAGGGTTGGATGGAATCCTTTTGTAATTAAAAAATTACAACATTTTAGAATTTCAGCAACAAAAGAAAATGATCTGCATCTTAAAACCTTTCGAATTGAGAAGTGTTCCAAGTATAGGCCAAGTTAATTGGGAGCAGTTTAAAAAAAGGCATTTCCTGAATGGAATGCTTAATTGATTGGTGCTAAGAAACGATAGTTCAAAGTTACTTGTTCTGAACTGTATTTATGTGCCAAAATAAAACACCTCATTTGACTAGAATTGTGAACGATGAGCTAACAAATGTTAGTTTGTAACATCACAAAATGAAATCCACCCCAATGTAGTCACTATAACAGCTAATTTGCACTTTGCTCTGTAAATTGGAGGCATAGGATGCCCTTATTTTAAAAAGAGAACTATTCATTGGTTTCATAGTAGTCCTGTCTAAAGTGATGACATTAATATTCTCTCACATACCAAGACCTGTAGTTTCCCCACCTTGCAACAAAAGTGCTGTAGTGAAGTTTGCCATTACTTACCAAGGCCTATTTACATTTATAAACCCTGCACTATGCCTAGTATACTTGAAATATACTTGTAAATAATTACAGCTAAACTACACTTCTCACATCAGTGAACTGAGGTCATTTCTGATGCACCATCTTCCTTTAGTGTTTATATGCTAACTACCAATGTCCAGTTATACACAAGTTTCCTAGTCTCTGTTCTATTGCATTTTTTACATGACAATGCCCATATCTGACAGAAACTCCACATTTCCAATGGTTTATTCTAATAAGCAAACTTAAAACTGGCTGCCTACACATGTAGGTTACACCTGGATGGTGTTGTATACTGTGTATACTTGGCGTGGCACTGTCAGTTCTGTCCAAGCAAAGCCCATCTAAGTGCTAATCATCTGTGCTTAGTAGTCAGTCTTTGTTCTTCTCTGAGTGCTAATCCCTATGTGTATTTTCTGTGGGTTTGCTCCATGAGTCCAGGATTGGAAGGTTTTTCAATAGGAGTGTAGGTCTGATGAGCTCTTCCTCAGAATAGCCAGGAGGAGGCACTATAACTGTGGTGAATAGAGCATCCTGTTATAGGAGAGAGGTGGTGAGTCCATTCAGAGACGCTGAGATAAAAGAACTAGGTGCAGCCTGTGGAAATTTTGTGCTGAGTGCTTTCTACATGGTGCAATATCTAAGCTTACCGGCACTAATAGCCTTTCTGCAATTGGTTGCTGTCCTTTTAAGGCCAGGGAGTCTGGGTGTCGTTGTCCCCAGGTGGAGCACGTAACTGACATGGCCTTGTGACTGCCCACTTGGATATAAAGCATCAGCCTTCGTTCAGCAAAGGTAAAGTGCAGGGCAAGCAGGGCCAACTTAGTGGCTGTGGGAAGGAAGCTACTAAAGGATATGTGCCCAGAAATGGGGAAAAACTAGGAAGAGTCCAGCAGAAACCTGGAAAAGGGGCCTGAGAAAGGGGATAGGCAGAAGCACCTGGGCAAACGATGGAGTGGACTAATGGAGCTGATGGCTGCTCCGCTGTGTGGCCTGGATGCTGAAGAGGTCAGATTTCCCTACACCCAAGTTGGGTCCCTTGGGTGGCACTAGCTAATACCTCTCTACATTAGGAGGAAATGGCTATTGAAAGTCCCTGCAGAAAGAAAGAGGGGTAACACTCTGAAAAGAGGGCAGAAGCCCAAGAAGGACAGGATTGTTTGACCTCTGTGATGAAGAGAAAGTTTATGGTGGTCCTGTATTTGATCGCTATGTGTGAGATTCCCCAGGGGATATTAGGTGCTTCAATATTCCGTGTTTCTATCCCTAACTTTAGGTACCCTGCTGCCCAGTGGAACCCACAGCTCTGAGTTAGGCCCCAGGTTCTCTGTGCAATGCTTGGGGTGAGTTAGACACCTAAGAATGGGATCTACATAAGCTAGCATGCTTAGTCACTGGAGCAATGGGTCTGGAACACTGGGCAAGAGGTTTTGTTTGTGCTCTTTGTTGGTGTTCTCTCTTGGAGCCAGGGTGACCAGGGCAGGAAAAACCATCTCTTAAAACCCTGCCTGAAATAAGCATCTAGGATTACAAAAATTGTAAGTAATAGCAAGAAAATACATTAGGTTATCTTTTGTTTTAGCTTGTGAATTTGCTCTGTGCTAAGAAGGAGGTTTATTCCTGTTTTGTGTAACTTTGAAACTAAACCTAGAGGGGAATCCTATGTGTTATAAATCTTTTTATTTCCCTTACATCCTGATTTTACAGAAGTGATCTTTTACTTTATTTAAATACAATTCTTTTAAGAACCTGGTTGATTTTTATTGTCCTAAAGACCTAGGGGTTTGGTCTGTGCTCCCCTGTACCAATTGATGAGGATATTATTCTCAAGCCTCCCTAGGAAGGGGGAATGTAGAGGACTGGGGGGATATTTTGGGGCAAAATAGGACTCCAAGTGGTCCTTTCCCTGAATCTTTGTCTAAATCACTTGGTGGTGGCAGTGATACCATTCAAGGACAAGGGAAGGAATTTGTACCTTGGGAAAGTTTTTAACTTAAGATGGTAGAAATAAGCTTAGGGGGTCTTTCATGGGGGTTCCCACATCTGTACCCCAGAGTTCAGAATGGGGAGGGAACCCTGACAGCCTCCTAGTGGTCCAACATCCCAAAGCCTTCCTTATTGTACCAAAGCCTGAGCCATTTGTTGATCATCATAATCTTGTCTTGCCTTCATTCTCTCCCTGTAGGGACAGGTAGAACCCACTGAATATCATCTAAGTCTCCATTTTCTTAAGTGTCTTCCCGAGGCTGGCATAGTCTCACTTGATACATTCTGGTGAGAATCTAGCTGTATCATTTGTTCCAACGTGGAGGAAAACCAGTGGATTATTTCCTGCTCCTGTTAGGATCCTCTTCAGTCTCAGGTCCACATCTCGTATCTTAGCTCCCAGACCCTTCTGTTTGCCAGATCAGCTCTGGTGACAGGCCTGTCTGTGCTGCTTAATAGGGAGTCACCAATCACCCAGACCTGCCTTTTCTCCTAGTATTGGTGTGATTCTCTGGCCTTCCTCCTATTCTTTCTGGCTCAAGCACTCTAGTCTTTTGTTCTCCTTTACCATCTCTTAAGAGTCATTCTGCATTCTCCTGTGGCTCTGAACTCTGAGTATCTCCACTGACTCTTCCCCTCTTCTTAAGGACGAGCTGCTCTTCTCTCTTACCCTCCCACCATCAGTTATTGCCTGCTGTGCGCCTCCTTCATTTTCAGCAGACCTGTTCCTGAGCTCTTTCTCCTTCACTAGTCTCTCTTTTCCCCTGCCTGGTTCTCATAGTCAGATAGGTCTACTGGCCACTTTCCTCCCCCGCAGTTTCGCCTCCAAGTTCTTCAGCTGAGCTTCCATCTGCAAGTCTTGACTTTTCCCTTCAGATTCCTCATCCCTTCCCTCCATGTTCAGCTCAAATCCCCTTCAAAACTCAACCATTGTTTCTACTTGTATCTCCAAACCTCAGATCTTCTCTTCCCTCAGCTCTATCATGTGGCACTTCAACCAAATGAAGTTCATATCATGTTCCACATCCAGTCATCTTCTTGTCCCTTCCATTCCTTGGTTCACTACCACTGCTGTCTTGTATCTGTCATAGCCTTCCCACCTACACTAGGAAGCAAAAACAAAACCAAACACCAGAACACCACAAACACACATCTCCCTCAAGCTCCCCTGTGTTCAGCTCTGTTTGCTGTCTCCTTTACCGCTGCTCCTGATTTATTATTTAAAGGAGCACTTCAGGAGAATATGCAGCATACCTACATACACATAAACACCTATGCAATGTTGCCAACATAGCCAATGCCATAGAAACAACAGATTTATACATAAACGTTAACAATTAGAGGATAGAGCCTGCTGCTTCGGACTGTCCTTTGGAAAATGGAGCTAAAGCTGGCATAGATTGTAACAATACTGTCTTGTACAGTCAGGCACTAGGTGTATGCTGAGAACCCCTGATCCCTTTAACATAGTGAGGGAGGGATATATGGCCTGTGAGGTAGTGTGGTCTGGCCTAGGTTTTATTCCTGACTCTACCACTGATGTGTTCTATCACTTTGTGCAAGTCACTTCATTCCGTTTTCTCTTCCACCCTTTCTCTGTCTTATCAACTTCACCTGTAGTAAGGTCAGTGTGCGCAGAGAGCGCAATGAGACCCTACTTTCAGCTGGGGACTCTAGGTACTACCATTATGCAAATAGTGTATTTCAGGCCTGGATGAAGCTTTTCAGGATGGTGTTGGGTACCAGAGCAGTCCACACTAGCGAGGAGGGCACAGACTCTACAATTTGTATCGTTCTCCCATTATGAAAGCCATAGGGGGAGAGCTAAGCCCAGAGAGGAGAGCCAGAATAGGCTTAGTCCTCTTTCTAGACATGATATTCCTGGTCCAAATAGGACTGCAGATGTCCAGTATCTCCCATAGTTCAGGCTGGCAGTGTTCAGCATGGTGGGATAGGAACAGATATCCTGGAGAAAATAGCAGACCAGGTTTATGAAAACCCAGGGTAGTGGACACAGAGTTGTAGAGCAGTCTGGGGATGGTGACCCTCAGCAGGAGGATACTGGGCAGCTGACCAGGTGGTAATGCATAGTGCCCTGCAGGAGGCTCTTCAGGACCTGTGGATGGACAGCAGACTGTCCCAGCAGGAAGATCAGGGTGTAGGGAGGGCATTGGAGGAGAGGTGGGTATCTGCCCCCTAATGCTCTTCCAGACTGATGGGCAAAGTGGGGAGGACTGCAGCAGAGGGACTTAGGTTGGGTTAGCTTGTATCTTGTTCATCCTCCTCAAGGGTTGGATCTTACAAGTGCTCTTTGGAGGTGGAAGCCACTATTTTGGCCGCACTCTTGAGCAAAGCCTAACCAACAGTCTCAGAGGGTCTTTGGCTAGTGAAAGGAGCTACCTCACCCTAGGGCTCTAACCTACAGAGAAGTGCTTGCTATGGAGAAATTGGGAAGTTTCATGCCCCCTCCATCCAGGGAGCTGAGACTGTCATTGCATTTAGCATTTCCCTGGTGGTGCCACTAGTTTGTTCATAACCGACTCTTAGAGTATCTTGTAATAGCGTGCTATAAATAGCAAGTGAAGTTCTACAACTGAATGGAAAGATTCGGACACCTTTACATGAAGTAGCAGATGTATTAATCATGGGCTCAGTTCATTCAATCACAATTTTATTTCAGCACTTTAGATAGTGGCATTCATAAAGCTCAATCCAGAAGGGGTCAGGGATTTAAAAGCATCCCTCATGACATACCCAAAAATCATCTTAGCGTGCTTCACCGAACAGACAGTCTCTGAGCCTGTGAGGCAAGGAATTCCAACTGTCTCTGTGTCAAATAAACTTAGAGGGCCAAGAGACCAATCCTGTTCCTATTGCAGTCAATGGCAGAACTGCCCTTTATTTCAATGGGACTAGGTTAGCTTTGGACCTTAGGCACCCATGCACAGGTAATATCTCCCCAAAATCTTGGAGAATTTTGTCTTAAGCTAGACAGGCTGAGTCTGAGAGTCCTTTGATCTAGGTCACACTCTTAAAGATATCTATGAAGGAACAAAAATGGGTTTGTAATCTTTATAAATCCTTTCAGGTATAAAGAAGAACTCTCCCATTAGTTTTTTAATATTAGGAATTCAGGCCTTGACTATGCTGCTTTTTCTGGAAAAAAAGGGGCCCTGCTCCTTTCCAGTTCTGAACAGTGGGTACAAAATGGTATCAAATCAGAATGGAAGTATACTGTATCTCTTCTTCACAAATGCAAATGATAATCCGAGGTACAAGGGAGCAGAAAATGAGGCTTTATAGGGAGAACTAGTAGTTTTAAAATATCAGAGACATCAAACAAGTGAAAAGTAATTAAGAGCGTAAATTATTTTTATTCAAACTGTTGAACTTTGTTTTTAACAGCTATTTATCTCAAACACCTGAGAATCTTGAAAGAAACGTATTTGCTAAACATTAGAAAAATTAGAAACACCACTGCATCTTCAATTATGAAAGTTCACAATCAACACTGAGAGCACCAGCAAAACTTGAAGTGACATTCCTGATATTTCTCAGGTAAAGAGCAAACAGGAAAAAACTTCTTTGGAGAAAATCCTTTTAGGCCTTCTTTAAATACAGAATAGAATAGAAATGCAAGAGTGTAATCTGAACAATGCGATTCTAGGGTCTGATATTATGAATCACCAAAGCTAGGAAAAGCTGCTGTAATTATGTCTTACTTATTACTACTTCTATAGCTGAGAAAATTGAGTTTAACATTTTTCTACTCTGGATTGGCTTGGTGCGTCTACAACAGAAGCTTAGTGCCTGGTTCAGTGGTTGCATACTGTAGTTGGAAGATATTTTATAAATTACACTGAAAGTATTGGCATGAAACCAGGAGAGAGCTTTAATTTGCTATCAAGTTTCTGACTGGTAGGACTTGCAAAAGAGTTCAGCTGCTGGACTGGAAGTAGCAGAGTTTGAAGTTTTAAGGAGAAAGACTATCTGGATTAAGGAGGAGGACTACATTAAGTGTTTGTGAAGCTGCACACTCCCCAGCTGGGCATACTCAAAATCAGTGGTTTAAGAAGTTGCATTTCTCTTTAAACTTAGTTCTGACAAAGAAACACTTGTGCATCTGATTGTAGCATTCCACACTACAAAATCAAATAGACAGGCAGGCATTAAGGGCCAAAATCTATCTTCAGTTACACCCGTGTAACCACATTTAGCTGTGGAGTTCTGGGGTTGTGTAGGAGGGCACCATTGGGTTATGACAGTAAGAGCCTATTTTAAAGACATATCTAATGCATTAAAATGCCTGCAGAATGCAAATTGTGTGGCGTTTTGTTCACAGTTAGAGGAGCTCAGCAAATTGCCTGCCCAGAAAAACCCTTTCAAAATAAGAAAGAAACCATCCAGCTGGAAGGTGTTTTGTGTCTGTAAAGCCGCCTTCCTTCCACAGAAGCTTGTGACTTAATTGGAATACTTGAGGAGTCAGTGGAAAGGAAAGTGGGCACTAGCTTGTTGGGCTCATGTTTCTTGCTCTGGCTGCGGTTCCAAGAACTTGAGCAGGTAAAATTAGCAAGCAAACGTGAGCCCTGAGAAATGATTTTCTCCGGATCTTTGTTGTCAACAACTATAACTTGAAGGCAGCATTTTTGTTTACAGCCAAAGCAAAACCCAGATTTAGAGCTCCTGGGTAAAGAATTCCCTGGGAATGGAGGAAAATGATCATCTCAAGATGTCGTGCGAAGAAGCAGCACACAGAGGAACCCCTGCCGAATCTTCTTGGTCTTGGGTAAGGCCTTATGATCTAAGCCTACATACACAACATTTTAAAGCAGCAGAAGAGTTTTACTAACTATGGTATAAAACCCCATATATCAGAGAGTAGAACCAGCACCTACTCCACTTTTCTACAGAGGTGTAAGTGTTTAACTGATGATTTGATTTTCATTTCTATTTTGACCTACAGATATTTACAAATATATTCGAAAAGGGGGGAGGATGTGTTAATTAATCATGAGGCAGATCCACACATTGGAGACTTCAGGGCAAGCAATGCTGTGCATTTATAGTTCACTTTGAGAACCTGTTGGCTGAATTAAAGCATTGCTGGTTGTTGTATACTTAAAAAATGGTCACTGCTCTAAACTCAGTTTCAACTTTTTTTTGTAGAAAGATAACTTTGAATTTCCAGATTTTAAAGAAGGGTTAACTTAGTTAATCTTTAAATTTAAAAAATGTCCTAGCTGTTAATTTTAATGTATAAAGCCAATGTTCTACCAAGGTGGATTGCTTAAATGGTATGTAGTTACAATCTTAATGTAAGATAAAGATATTGTCTTGGAATTTCCTTAGCATTTTTTTAATTGTCAAGGAAAAATATCACAAATATTGCTACATGGAACTGTTTATTCTGCACTGAGATGACAACTGTGTTAATGTGCATAGTCTGAACTTCTGCTTGCAAAAGAGGCCCTATAGTTCAGTCATAGGAACTACTGCTGACTTCTTGAAGTTCTTAAACCTGAAGTTCTACTGAGAACTTTAAAGAGTGTGGCAATTTTGCCTCCACAAACTTATTGAAATGCTTACACTCAGTAGGAGTATGGTGATTAGTTCGACTGTAGAGATCTCTTAGGTGTTGCAGAAGACTACAGACCAGGGGTAGGCAAACTTTTTGGCCCGAGTGCCACATTGGGGTGGGGAAATTGCTTGCAGGGCCATGACTGTAGGATGGGGCAGGGGTTTGGGGTGTGGGGTATGGGAGGGGGTGCTGTGTGCAGTGTGCAGGAAGGGGCTCAGGGCAAGGGGTTGGGGCACAGGAAGGGTGTCGGGTGTACAAGGGGACTCAGGGCAGGGGGTTGGGGCACGGGGTGCAGCAGGGGCTCAAGGTAGGGGGTTGGGGTGCAGGACTGGTGCAGAGTGTGGCGGGGGCTCAGGACAGCGGATTCGGGGGCAGGAGGGGTTTGGGGTGTGGGCTCCGTTCCGGTGCTGCTTACCTGGAGCCACTTTCCTGGAGCGGCTCCGGGTGGCAGCGGGGCCAGGGCAGGCTCCCTACCTGCCTACCCTGGCCTTGGCCCCGGCCCCGCACCACTCTAGGAAGCAGCCAGCATCAAGTTCTTGCCGGCCGTGGGAGGAAGGGGAGCAGAGAGCTCCATGTGCCTGTGGGTACCTCCCCCAAAGCTCCTATTGGCCACGGGTCCCTGTTCCCAGCCAATGGGAGCTTCAGGGGAGGTATCCACAAGCAAGAACCGTGCACAGAGCTCTCTGCTCTCCCTCCCCCAGAGGCTGCAGGGACATGCTGCCTGCTGTTTCCCAGAGCAGAGCAGGGTCCGCAACACCACGGGGGTGGCAAATCCGCAGCCGGATCCAGAGCCATGACGGGCCGCATCCGGCCCATGGGTCGTAGTTTGTCCACCCCTGCTATAGACCTTAGCATCCATAAAAAGAACTCATGTATTGAGAAATTCAGAAGTCCACAATAAATAACTCCACAATCAAACCTTCCGCCAAATATTGAAAGATGGTAATTCTAACAGAGCACAGAATAATAATGCACATTTGGTGTGTCTAGGCCAAGCTATGTTTTATTTTTAAATACTGTATTTTATAAAAATGATCTCCCCAAAGTGAAAATTCTCTCACTTTTAAAAATACCCTAAAAATGCTTCCTCTGATTCACTGCAGAGACCACACACATAACATTTCATGCAAAGGGATTATTGTTACCTGAGGGAGTCACACCAAATTTTCCTGTGGGGGAGAGGAATGGAGAAATAATCTCATAAAACAGAGACAAATTATGTCACTCAATGCATCACTGGAAGGAGCACATGTAACATGTCTCAGAGCGCAGTATAGGAATTTAAATAGAACCATCACTCAGTCTTATAATGGAAATCTAGTTAAGAGTTTAACAAACCGCCATTGTTATTCACTAATAAAATAAGTAGGAAGGATGGACTATGGATTAGAAACTTGCATAACTAATTCTGTCTCTTTGCCCTCTTTGATTATTTTCTAACAGTTACAACAAACATTGTTTCAGGAGAAAATTCTAAATGATGTTTGCCTTTATGCTAATGTGTTATATGGGCCCCCTGATGAATCAAGGACCTACACTTACAAACTGCTTAAATTCAGACTGAGTGGCAGTAGAACTAGAAGCCTAAGTTGCAACACAATTATTTAGCCTATGGTTCTACCATATTTTACATAAAATATGCATATTACATATAAAATCCCAGGTAAGTGCAACAGCTGTGTTTACATGGCTATTAGCAGGCCTTTGGATGTGGATTTATAATGCACAAGAACACAACATATTGAACTGCAAAATGTGAATTGTGTAGAGAGAGGGGGAAAAACATTTCCTTCCTAATGTGGGAAGGGGAGGAAATCATTACGAGGTCCCTAATGGTGTCTGCTGACATCCTTCCCCGCCTCTCAACTCCTGACAATAAGGATTTGTTGCAGCTGTGGTACCAGAGCTTCCGTAGCCAGCAGCTGACCCTAGGACCAACCACCCAGGGAGTTGGCAGGGGTAGAGAAAAATAACAGAGCTTCTGTCCATGTCACCTTTCTGTCCTTAATCCTGCAGGATTAATGTGTGTGGGGTAGCCCTGCTGCTGCTCAGTGGGGTCTGAGAGAAGAGGGAATTCAAAGCTTGGACACAGCTGAGTCAAAATCTGAACTTCAGAAATGAAACCCATCTACCACAAAAAAATCTTTTCTTCTTGATTGGGTGGAAACTGTCATGTAAATGATGCCAGACTGATGGCAGTAGGGAATGAAATCCTCTATCTAGCTGCAGTATGGCCAGAACATGGGCAAGGTATCTAGGTTAGTTAATCTCTACACCCAGTCAATAGCTAGCCTCTTGTCTATTCTAGTCAGGATTTTTATAATCCACCCTTTCCCATGGCATCTGAGCACCTGTTGAAACTGGACCCAACTTGAGACTTGTCTACATATGAAAGCTATTGGGACTTAAGCCTGGGTGTGAATGTAAAGCTCAGTAAAGCTACTCTGGACATTCTTATTCTGCATTAACAGTGTCCATATGAGGAACTAGTGTGGAATAGCTATGCAGCAATAGCTATTTTGGGCTACTTCTCCATATAGACAAGCCCTTAGCCAAGTGGTGTAGTTTTCCGTGATGTGGGCACCTGACCACACTTGCAAAGTGGAAGGAGACCACACCTCTCTCACTCCAGTAAATAGCCATCACATGATAACCGTTTTTGATCATTACTGATTTGCTTTGGTTTTAACCTGTGACCTAGATAAATTACGATTTACTTGTCCGGTCAACATCTCCCATTTGCTAGATTAGGTGGC
The DNA here is from genome assembly GCA_007922305.1 of Dermatemys mawii. NCBI lineage: Eukaryota > Metazoa > Chordata > Testudines > Dermatemydidae > Dermatemys > Dermatemys mawii. The sequence goes on along the minus strand of ML677333.1, from coordinate 12,307,663 downwards.
TCCCTGCCTGGCGTGCTGTCTTTGTGGTGGTAGTTGAAGGCATCTTTCTCTCCCGATTCACTGGATAGGAGCCCAGGCACCAAATTCAGGCTCTGTAGATCTCAGTGTTGTCTCTGTGACTTTTTAGGGCTGAGGTATAGGAAACTTTATAAAATATATTGCAAATGAAGATGCAAACTGTGGAAAAAATGAATTGCTTGTCTGAGAAGTGATCGAACAGTTGAACAGGAAAAGAGGGAATGGAGAGGGGATGGAAATGTACCAGGTTTCCTCTTACAAATAAATCACTGTAATCTGCAAGCATCTCAGAGGTAAAGAAGGTGTCTTTTGCAAGGCACTAAATGTCATGAGTGCCTTCAGTGCAACATGAACCTCCCGGCCAGTTTCTGAAACACCAAGGACATGAACAGTCGTCACATCTGAGAGTTCTGCTCAACACATGAAGAGTTAAAGGCCTAGATTCATCAAAGGGATTTTGGTAGCAACAATCAATCTTCAGAAGTGAATTGCCTACAACTTTTGTCAAGATCAGCTGTATAATGCTAATGGGTGCAGGTGTGCAAGAAATGCACCTGAAACGTTTTCTCTTTTATTTAATGTTCTGCAACAGTTTGCATATCTCTGAAAATTGAAGCGATTCATTTCCATTTCCTACGCAATACAAACCTTAACGTGTCTGTCTGTCTTAGGGCAGGTCTACACTTAAAATGGGGCCTCATTGCAGATGCACCGATGCAGCGGTGCCACTGCAGTGCTTAAGTGATGATGCTCCTCTGCTGAGGGGAGAGCCTCTCCCGTCAGCATCGTTAATCACCTGCGTGAGAGGCAATAGTTGCATCCACAGGAGAAGCTCTCCTGCTGACATAGTGCTGTCTACATCAGGGGTTTGATTGGTCTCACTGTGTCGCTTGGGGGGTGGATTTTTCACACCCACAAGTGATGTCGTTTTACCGCTATAAGTCTGTAGTGTAGATCTGACCTTGGGTTTTAGCCTGTTGCCCATCACCATAGTGTCGGAGCACCCTGCACATAAAATCAAAATCAACAGCACAGTCCCTAGTGGACGTCCTGGAGTCTCTGGTTCTTCTCCCTTTGGTGGGTAAAAGTTCTGTTGGGGGTGGGGGGAAGGGGACGGTGGGGTTGGTTTTGTTTTTACATTTTGTTAATTTTCTCTTTTTTTTGGTTACGAAGGTGTTGGGGTAGATGGAGTGTCAGGGTTGTGTCAGTCTCTAACACTTCCATAAAACTTTACTAAAGAACCCAGGTCCGGTGTCTGTGTGCCTCACAATAGTACCACTTGGCAGCTACAGCACTTTGAATTGTCACTGCAGCTTTATCTATGCAGCCACCTTGACTGGCAGTGGTGCAAGAATGTTCAATACCAGAACCACAGGTCTTTACCCCTTGAGCTAAAGGACACTCTTTCAGTGGCCACTGAGTAGCAGAAAGTTATAGTCACTGTGACTGGGCACGGGAGGTAGATTTGATCACTAGCAGTAACTGAGTATACCACAAAAGCATGTTACAAGCACATTCTCAGGACTCTGTGAGGAAGGCAAGGAAGTATTTTATAGATGCATTTATTTAGATGTTCATATAGACACCTGCTTTCAGGAAGGCCTTGCAGCCTGAAGTTTTAATTAGTATTTATAGAGCACCAAAATTTTGCATGCTGCTTTAGGGTCTGTTCCACATTGTAGTCAATGCAATGGTTTCCACTGGATTGGGATCTTACAGAGATACAAATAGAACTGTTCTCTGCCTTAAAGAGCTTATAGTCTTCATGCAACACACCTAGAAGATGAAGAAAAGACAAAGGAAGTGGCAGGGATTGGACACACACTCCTCTGAGAGGCATATGTGCTACCCTTGTCAATTTTCCCCTGGCACTTTTCTCCAACATATCAGTGAAACTTTACTTTTATCTCTGTTGGCAGGGAATGAATTCTTCCCTGACAGCTAGCTGAGAGAAGGAGAGACTTTGGGTGTGTTTATGTAAATACAGTTTGCTCCTGCTCTGCTTAAATATCCAGCAAATAGTAATCAGCTTTGGCTGGTGCTGGGTTATAGATCACTTTTTAGTGCTGAATGAAAGAGTAGTGAAATGCTGTTACCAAAATGCTGTAATTATTGTAGGAGTACAGGGAAGCAGGACTGTGCTTAACCTGTCCCAAATGAGGAGGGGTCACCTTCTGCTGAAAAGACCTCGTTAAGCCAGGGGCTCACATGCCAGAGCCTAGTGAAAGTAAGAGGGGTGGGGACAGGTGTCCTAGCCAGAAGGATCGTGTAGCCCTCCCAAAGAGTCCTCCTGGCCTGGTTTAATCTATTTCTCCTCAATGCTCAAAAAAAGATCTAAGCAGACTTCATTAGGAGCCTCTTCTGTTATTTTAAATGCTCAATCAGAGCTGAAATCACTTGAGATGGGGCAGTGTTTCTACTCAGCCACCAAAGAGCTGGAAATCACTAAGAGACTGAGGTACAGAGGTCACAGCAGTGAGTGGAGAGGTGCAGCGAACAGCTAGCAGGGTGACTGGTGAAGAGGCACAGCGAGCGGCCAGCAGGCAAATACCTAAGCAGTGGAGCGAGTAAGATGTCTCCTGACCTCCACCCAGGGTGAGAGGCGAACTCTGCAGGTGCATCTCTGAACTCTGGGTCTGCACTGACCAAGAACAGCAACTGTGAGTGAAATGCAGAGAAGGGATGGGTATGTTAAAGGGACTTTTGTGTTGCTGAACTTTAGAACCACAGGGAAAAGGACAGTGCTCAGTGCTTACTTGGGGATGGGTCTTTTGCTGATGGTTTATGTTTGTGGTGTTTTTCCAAATTAATGCTGAGCTACTTCCCTCCTTTTATTAAAAGTTTCTTTTCTACACTCAGACTCTGTGCTTGTGAGTGGAGAAGTACCGTCTCTTGGAGGTGCCCAGGGATGATGTTTTCCCAGGTTACTGGATGGGGGCTCTAGCTGGTTCTGTGTTGTATTGATGGAAAGGTATTGAACCCAACGCTGATGCTGCTGGTGCCACCTGGCAGAAAGGTTACATCTAGATTTTAACTTTTTTTCCCCACTAATGTTGTTTCCTGGACACACACCATGAGCTCTTCGTCAGTGTGATGGGACAGCAACAATGACTTGTAGCACCACTTATTATTTAATATTATTTCTTGAAATTAGTGGCTTATTTTGAAAAACACTATACAAGAATCAATCTAATTAATCCCAATCCTGTTGAGCACTAGCCCTTAGATGGGAAGGGGAAACTGCTGCAAATAAATCTCTTTATTCCCTGACATTTAAAGGACTGTGAAATATTAAACAAGTAAAATAAAAACCAGAACAGAGATTCCAGATGATTTCCCTCCCTTCTATTTTAGAATCAGAGAATCTGAAATGTAGGGCTGGGAAGGACCTTGATAGTCATCTGGTCTAATCCCTGAATAACGGCAAGACTAAGTATTATCTAAACCAGGGGTAGGCAGCCTATGGCATGGTGCCGAAGGCAGCACACGAGCTGATTTTCAGTGGCACTCACACTTCATGGGTCCTGGCCACGGGTCTGGGGGGCTTTGCATTTTAATTTAATTTTAAATGAAGCTCCTTAAAAATGTTTAAAACCTTATTTACTTTACATACAACAATAGTTTGTTTATATATTATAGAATTATAGAAAGAGACCTTCTAAAAATGTTAAAATGTATTACTGGCACGCAAAACCTTAAATTAGAGTGAACAAATGAAGACTCGGCACACCACTTCTAAAAGGTTGCCAACCCCTGATCTAAACCATCTCTGACAGATGTTTTGTTTTCTCTTTGTTTCCCATTCCTCACTAACAAACTCTTGGGCTGATCTCGGATTCCCAATACAACCCACTGAAATCAATAGAGTTTTGTGTGTGTAAAGAAACAGGAGCAAGTAGCTATATAAAATAATCCCCAACACTTTAACTCAGTACGATTACTGGAAAAATATTCAATTATTCAATATTCAGTATTGAATATTCATTTGAATTATATTCATATTCATACGAATATATGAATAAATGAAAATATTCATTTGAATATTCATATGAATATTCAATATTGAATATTCATTTGAATATTCAAATATTCAAAATTCAATTATTTGAATGGTTTGAGCGCAGCGCTTCATGCACTTCAACTGTTCCCAATTCTAGTTCAGCATATGGAGTTCTTCACGGTTGGGTTTCCTATTGCAACTTTCACACCTGACTTGAAAAATGCCTGTCAAGGTATTCAGCTGCAATCTCTCATTCACATTAATTACAATGCAATTTTCTTTCTTCTTTTATTTGACTAGCGCGCAGTGCTGAGCTTGTGGAATCACAGCTGTGAGTTACTGATGTAGGAACTGAACATTTACTGCCCAGCACAGATCGTGAATGCAACGGTATCTAGTATTATGTGTGCTGGTCTAATCAAAAGAAGCTAGGAAGCCTCACAAGCTGTGTACACTGGTATCGGAGGGGTGTAACTGCAGCACATGTAGACACGTTAGCTTTAATCTAGCTAGCTCATATAGTGATAGCAGTGAAGCTGCGGCAACATGGACTTCAGTGGGGCTAGTTGCTTGGATAATTACTCAGGGTTCCAAGAGGGCTTAGACACTCCATGCTACTGGCTTCACCATTAGCTAGCTCGGATCTGTATGTGCTGCAATCATTTTCCCCTCCCTGCATTGCAGTGGATATATTGTTTATTCATGAGATCCTGAATAAACAAAAATCAAAGGAGAGAGAACAAACCAAATGGTAGAGACTGGTCCAGCAGAACTTTACTCACGTGAGTAATCGCCGTGAAGTCAATTAGACTCATCACATGAATCATGACTACTTGTATGGGTATGATTTTTCAGGATCTGACCCTTATTTTGGTACACATTATGTTACTGCTTTACTTTTTCTCTTCTCTTCCTCGTTGGCAGCATCAGTCTGGCACTGGTAGCCTTTGAGTTAAATGTAGATGTGTGCAGAGTATTTGTTGCACAAACCAAGCATGAGATTTTAATATTTTGTTAATGATTTTCAGTAACAATCCAGTTTCATGAACAGCACATAGCAATTTTTGCATAGATTCATTTTCACTCTAAACCAGTGGTTTTCAACCTGTGGTCCGCAGACCCCTGGGCATCCACAGACTATGTGTAAGGAATCCGCAAAAGGTTGTTGTTACCATAGAACAGTGGCTTGCTAACTGTGGTCCATGAACCCCTCTAGGTGGCTGCAGACTTTCAAAGGAGTCCGCAAATGAAAAAAGGTTGAAAACCACTGATCTAAAATGTTCCTATGTTTGAATTTAAAACATGATTTATTCATTTTTAAAATTTCAAAATGGCTTTCAGGAAAATATAAATGTATGTTGCAAACCTCTGAAACCTGGAATGGTTTTAATGAAAATAGCCTTTTTATAAAAATGATTCACAAGAAACCAAATTTGTGATCACAAAATGGCTTGGAATTAAATGAACATTGTCAGATAAAATTCCATATGCACCCTTCTGACTTTTTAATACAGCACTTCTTTGAGAAACCAAGGGCTCAAAAGCTCGAGGCAGCTGAAACAAAAGTGACCTCCAGTGGCTACATGTATTATTTCTGGCTGATGTCAATTTATCTTCTTTTTTGTTAGTACAGTGGTTTTCAACCTTTTTTCATTTGTGGACCCTGAAAAAATGTGAATGGAGATGCAGATTCCTTTGGAAATCTTAGATAAATTCTGCAGACCCCCAGGGCTCTGTGAACCATAGGTTGAAAACCACTATGTTAGAAGATAGGCAAAGTAAAATCCCAGTTACGTTTTGGGATATGAGTGTTTCATTTGCACTAAAAACATTGAAGGTACAAAACAATCTTACAAAATCTAAACATCAGGATCTCTATATAACAGATGTAGAACTTCCACACTGGAGATCTGACCCTGTTAGGTGATTTGTGGGGGCAGACCCTTGAACTGACACAGAGCTACACTGAAATCAGCGGGATTCTGCACAGATGCCAGGTTCCCTCTACGCTGTTCTCTTTGCAGGATTGAGGCCTAGTTTGCTAACTCTGTGTAGTAAAACCTTGCACTGCAGAAGCTATGCAAGTAGCAAGCTTCTACAGGTTGTGAAATACCCTGTTAAGTAATAATTTCTGAGAAGTTATATTGTCAAGAATCAGATGCAGGCTTCTAAACGTGAATTTGTATGCACAAATTCAAGCTCCAATTGTCAATTTTTTTGTCAAAACAGTAATAAAACTATACAATGAAAGTATTACCACTTTTCCTGCCTTCTCCTGTTTATTTAATTTTATCAATACATTATTATTTATTACTTATATCTTCTTATTATTTGGGAAAGTTCTCTGCAGGAATCTATAGTCCCTTAGGGCCAGATTTTTAAAGGTCCTTAGACAATTGAATATATAGCTAGGTGCCTGGTGGAATTTTCAAATCATATAAGCAGGTTGGGCAACTAAACTATCCTTGATTTCAATTGGAATTAGGTGCCAAAATACTATTGTGAATCCCACTTACGGGTCTTTGAAAATCTGACCCTTATTTTCTCTGTAAAACGGGATAATAGCACTTCTCTACCTCACAGGAGTGTGGTGCAGATAAACACATTAAAAATTGTGAGATGCTTGATGCAACAGTGATGGGAGCCATGTAAGTAGCTACGATAGCCAGCTAGACAGTGAAGGGCTCTCATTTCAGGGTAAACTTTTAACTCACTCTTGTTCTGCCAACTTCTGCTTTCAAGTTGTCCTGTCTTGAGAATGTCTGACTGGATCTTTCCTGGAAAGTCAGTTCTACTTGTTATTCACTGAACATTTTTGTTTGGACAAAAAATGGCTGAGCACTGACAGAGCAGTTCTTTTAAAACTTTTCATTTGGGTATATATTAGAGATGCTTCTCAGGTACCACAGACATGTAAACAATAGCAGTGTGGCCTATTGGACATCATGCTGGACTGAGTTTTAGCAGATCTAGGTTCTATTCTCGTTCAACCATTGGTTGACCTTGGTCAGGTCAGACATTTCTCTTGCCTCAGTTTCCGCATCTGCAAGATGGGGATAATGATGCTCTCCTCCTTTGTAAAGTGCTTTGAGACCTAGTGATGCAAAGAGCTATAGAAAAGCTAGGGATGATGATTGATTAAATATGTTATATATTGCAAAATAACTCCCATCCCCTGTGGAAATATAGAAAAAAATAACATTAGGATAAAGCAGCAGTAAGAGTGAAAGAGAAATTATGTTATTTTCCAATTCATTTCCCACTATGCTTTCATCCAGCATGCCTGTGTTAGATTTGTGATGTAGGAGCACTGCAGCTGGTAGAATAGAACCTGAAGGAGACATCCACAAAGCATCTCTACAGCAGCACGTGCAGGGCTGGTGCAAGGATATTTCACTCCCTAGGCGAAACTTCCACCTTGCACCCCCATCCCCTCTCCGCCTGGGGAGCCCTGCGGCAGCTTCCTACCCCTGCCCCCATGCCTGGGAAACCCTGCGTCAGCTCCCCACCCCAGCTCACCTCCGCTCCACCTCCTCCCCTGAGTGTGCTGCCGCTCCGCTTGTCTGCCTGGGGGAGGAGATGTGGCCGGGATTTGGGGAAGGGGTTGGCATGGGGGCAGGGAAGGGTCGGGGTTGGGGTGGGGCCAAGGGTGAGCTTATGTTCAGTGTGCCAAGCTCTAGACCCTTCCCTTGCCCCCTCCACCGTCAGCTGCTCCCACGGTGGGAGGAACTTGCCACTCTGCAGGCAGCCCTTCTGGAGATGGGAGGTGGGGAGCAGTGGCAGCCCCTTGTGCTCTGCTGTGTAAAAAAATTTGGGGGCACCGCTTTTTGGCACCCCAACCACCTGGCGCCCTAGGCGGCTGCTTAGTTCGCCTAGTGGTTGCACTGGCCCCGAGCATGTTTGTGTATATGTACTGCATGCTTTACTCATTTGCAAGTCTGTGCTCCAGTTGTGTGTGTGTGTACTGTGTGCTGTACTCATTTGCGAACCTGTTCTCAAGTTGTGTGTGTGTGTGTGTCCTGGGTGCCGCACTCATTTGTGAATCTGTTCTCAAGTTGTGTATGTGTGCTGTATGCTGTACTCATTTGCAAATCTGTTCCTAAGTTGTGTTTGTGTACTACATGCTTCACTTATTTGCGAGACTAACTGTTCTCAAGTTCAGTGTGGAGGTGGGGACTCACTGAGAAGGTTATTGGTGCTAAGACTTGGTGAATGGTGACAGGAGTGAAAAGGGATAACTTGATTACTCTGTTTTTGAAGTCTCTCGAGAGTACTTGGAAGATTAAAAGTAGAGCACTAAACAGTCTCGCACATACAGTTTGAAAGAAACCTAGAAGAAATTTCCAGAGGGTTCTAAGTTGCTGTGAGATGTTGGTAAGTCTTGTTACAATAGCTGACTTAGATTAGGAATTATTTGGTTAACAGTTTACTGCTGATGTATTTTTCCTGTAATATACACAGTCATCTTCTTTCTGTTGTTGAGTGTACATAGTCAATTCCTGTTGATATCAAATCTTATAATGTTTTTTGCTTGTTTGTACATATTCTGCCCACAGCATTACATTTCAAAGGGGCTTGATTCTGTAATCCTTACTCATGTGAGTAATGCCATTGATTTCAACATTCTTCCTCCTCTGATGTGTGTGGGTTTAGAGAGTGGGTGTGATCGACACATTTCAATAGATTAGGAGCTAGCAGAGTGTTGAAAGCAGTCCCTGGGAATCTGTGAAAGAAGAAGGAAGAGGAGGAGGAGGGAGCTGGCCTTTTATCATAGAATAGCCCAGTGGCGCAGAGAGAGAGAGAGAGGTGATTTATTAATAGAAGTTTGGCAGACAAACTGTACCAATATTTAATGACTGCAGAAACAAGACTAGATCAGATTTCTAATTTCTGGCTGACATCACTTGCCCAATGGGTGATAGGTTAACAGAGAAGGGGAACAGAACAGTCCATTTTAAATACTCAGTGTTTTATGCGGGGGGCTGCTTTAGGAGAAAGGGACATTTTTACAGGCACACTGAGCCCGGAAAGGTTTGTGGACTGAGGACCCAGCTTAGCGAAGTACTTAAGCGAGTGTTTAACTCTGAGAATGTTGGTAATCCCACTGGAGTCAGTGGGACAACTCACATGTTTAAAGGTGAGCTTGTGCTTTCCTGAATAGGAGCCTAACTGTGTTTCTGGGAGAAAGGCAGCATTAAAGATGGAGGCTTCGGATAGAGGGTAGAGTCTGAGAGAAAGTATAGGAGGAAATGCAGGCAGGGAAGGTGTAGAATAGAGGCTTAGAAAGTGATGATGGGGACCTTGAATCTGAGGCAGAAAAGGAGAAGAAGCCTGTGAATGGATGTGAGCGTGGGTGGGGTGACAGATCAGAGAACACGTCGTTAAGGGCCCATATAAAATCCATGAAACATTTGACTCCCAATTAAACCCGCAAATGATAATTGAGAAGAACTTAACTGGTGCATTGGCCTTCCGGTAGTCCTCTGCAGAGGGGTGAATGTGTACACTCCCATGGAAAGTGTAGCCTGGTATGGACAGCGGAAGGTGGACATGTGGTCACAGCTACTCGGGAAAGAATTTCATAGCAGTACTGGTGGTGAAGATAAATTGACAAATGAAAAGACTTGGAGCAGTTTGTGTGTGTGGAGAGGCAAATCCTCATCCTGTTAACGCCAAAGAGGGTTTTTATATTTTCCTGTTTTTCTTTTCTTTTCTTTTTTGTTTGGAAAGGCGAGAGAAAAGCAGGTTAAAAATATACAGAATAGAACTAGTAAATTCTGCAATCCTTACACAGTACACGATTCAGTGACTTGAGTCTTAATTCAGCAAAGACTTAAGCATGTGCTTACCTTTGAAGTGTGAGTAGGTCTGTTCAAGTCAATGGGACTGCTCACATGCTTAAAGTTAAGCACATGCTAATTGCTTTGCTGGATCAGGGACCAAGTCATTTAATCACATACTGTTGTGCAATAGTCATATTTCTAGCACATTTTCTGGGTTTGGTGATGGAAAGTCACATTTTGTTTTCCACCAAATGTGCTGCACTATTCCAGGCACCTCTTGTGCTGGCCCAGTCAGATTTGTCAACACCATGGCATCTATTTTAACCTTCTGAAGCAGCATCATGTGCTATTAAAGTGGCAGCACCTGCCTGGGCACTAAATGAAGTTAACTTATTAGGAATCCTATTGCAAGGTTCTTACGCACCAGTGGAGCCATTTCTCCCTTTGAACTGATGATGTCAGTTAATAGCTGTTGAGAAACACAGGCACGACTTGCTCAGTAACGTGGGTGGTTTGTTTTCTGTTTTTGAAGGTGGACTGATTTTCTCATTTGAATCAGCCTGAGTGTAACCAGAACCCACCCAGTGCCGGTGAGCACATGTCACCTGACGGCTTCTCTGACTCACTGCAAGGGGACAGTACATTCCGGGCATGAACACACGGGATCAAGTGAACTTTTCAACTTCAGCGCTCTACGTAGGTCAGGGGTCAGGCTGCATACCTGAATGACAGCCCGAGTCTTATCACACCAGGGATCCCTGGAGTTGGCTAGGAAAACTGCTGACTCAGAGTGGTCAGTGAATCACCTGACCAGCAGCCGTCATTTGGGTGCAAATCCTTGTACATCTCTCAGAGTGTTTGTCCAGCTTCCTTGGACAGTGAGAACTACACACTTACACAGAAGGAGATCTAGGGACAGCCTCTTTGTTCTGTGTTTGCACTGTGCCTATCTCACTGGGGTCCTGGCTGCTGACTGGGGCTTGTAGGAGCTATGGTAATACAAATAATAAACAACAATAAAATAGAACATAAGCCTCACTGGGTGGCTTTTTCTTCTGTAAGCACCACACTGGTGATGAGCTCTAATAATTAGGATAAAATCAGTCACATTTTGTCTATCTGCACTGACTTTCATGTGGAGTTTGCCCCATTTGTCATCTTCACGCCGCTACATGCTGTAGTGTTATTCAGAGGGGGCCAGCTTGGTGTCATACGGAGCAACACTCCCACACCTTGGGAGTGCGCTTGGGGCAAGGAGGAGACATGCAGAGCAGGGAACTGCAAAGGAGACCGAACTTCAGGAAAAGGAAATAGTGGGATATTACAGAAGATGTCACAAACTGGGCCAGAAGTATGTCTGTCACAGGTTGCTCAGGCAGTGTTATGGGTGGCACCAGTATTCATGTAATAGTGTGTAAATCCCCATTCTGATTCACTTAATCCTGCTGCACCTCCATAGGTCTGGAAGAGCCCGACCTGAGTGGGGGATGTAGGGAGCCTTCATGGAAGGACACTTCACCTCTAGGGGCTAAGAGACCCTGGACACAACTGTGAAGGGAGGACTGGGGGAAGGAAAAGCTGAGCTGGTTGATCCAAGACTGAGGCTGACACCTCATGCCCCCTTAGGGCTTGGGTGGGTGGATACAGTGGCAAAGGGCACTGCTGGTGCTCTGAGACTGTTGTAAGGATTGAACCCTGGGAGATCACTGTGGGCAAAGCCTCATCAGGCATTCCACAATCAGTGTTTCTACACATCTCTTGTGCAGCATAGTCTTCAGTGGTTCATTCGTTGGGCAAAACACTGAAGCCAATTTCCAGCCCTGATGCTCTGCTCACTTACACCACTTTTACTTCAGTGTCATTCCATGGCCTGTAATGGAGTTACTTCTGCTTAAACTCTGCTTTAGCAAAGTGCTTAAACATGTGCCTGACTTTAAGCACATGAATACCCCTGTTGAATTTAATAGGACTACCAATGTAATTAAAGTTGGACACTTGCTGAACTGGGGCTGTAGACTGGTAGAAGCAGAGAATTAAGCTCTTTATGTTAAATGTATGTTTACAAGAATACATTGGATATTTTGTATCACGAGCACCAGTGACATTGTGAACTATCAGACTTGTTTCAACAGTAACAAATTTCATCACAGTTGAAACATTTCTCCATTTCCACTGAATTGATAGCACTTTTTGCCAGCATCATAAAATCTTTGGCATAATCATAATAAGGGATGCAAAATTATGGTCTTCTTTGGTCAGCTGGAAATAAAGCGCGATCAACTCGATGTCTGTGTTTGCCTTCTGCAGGAATTTTTTCATGTAAGAAGGATTATATTGCCGGTATTACATAAGGAAAGAGCAAAATGAGAAAAAATATGCTACAGGTTGGGTTAAGCAAATTTTTTTGCTGTCACTGTGCGGGCTCCCTTTTTTAAGCCTCTTGTTCCTCCAACCTAGTTTTAAAATAGATCACATTTGCATGGAGTATTAGGAGGTGTTTGTTTTTTCACTGAGCTGTTTATTTCTGAATTCCTCTGAGAATGGGTGTTCCCTTAAAGTGCAAATCCCTCAAGGAAAGCTGATTCAGAAGGATTCCTGAAGGCCTTTGTGACTTCATTTTGCATGCAAACCTCCCCCGGTTTTCTCCCCCACCCATAGTGGAAGCTGTGGTAGTATCCTCTGGCAAAGAAAATTGGTCTCTGGACTTGTCATCAAAGCTGCTTCACCGGTAGCTACAATATACTTGTAGTTCAGGAGTCCAGACCTTTCATTTCCATGGTACAGCCAAGTTTAGGGAATGAAAGGTCCAATACTTTCCTAAAACCAATTATCTCATGTGACATAATTTGGCCTTACCTACACCAACTATTTCAAATCTGGCACTGTTTCACCATCTTTGTCATGGCTCAATCAGCAATAGGAGCACTAGTGTAGACAAGGTACCACTCAGCATTGAGCAGCTGTATGTAGCAAGAGCTGGTAGAAATACCAAATTGCCAATGCTGCTGTTCTCAAAATCTCCTGCTGGCATGACCACCTGTGGTGCTGCACTCCTGACAAAGCAATGGTGGGATATTTCCCCAAAAGACAAGGGGGAACAAATGCTAGATGATGATTGATGTCAAAGATGAATACCAGTGTGAGTGATATGTGCCAACCAATGACCCATGATGCAGGGGACTGAGGTTACTGAAGGAAAATAATGGGGTGGAAAGTGTTCTGAAGTTGTAATTTTATTAAACTGTGGAATAGCCTGACAAGAGAAATGATAGAGGGTCAATCATTTAAAATACACTAGACTAGACACTTGAACAACAAATAAAATGCTATGGGCTTGTCTACACTGCCTGACCGTTCAGAATAGAGGGGTGTAAATAGCAGTGTACAACAAAGTGCTGTTCTGTAACTCCCCCATGTGGATAATGAGGGAGTCAACTAAAAGCTTCTTAATTTGTGGTACCATAGTCCTGTTCAAGTAGAACTATATGACAGGAACTAGGAATCTTTTAGTTCACACCTGGAGTGTCCACACCTGGGAGTTACAGACAAGCATCATGGTGTGCACTGCTTTTCAAACCCTCATCCTCTGTCCTGCACTTCACTGTAGACGTAGTCTGTTATATTTTTGGTTTATTTGTGCCTAATTTACAATTAGATTTTTTTGGTACACACACACACAGACACAGATACACACAGCAAGTAAAGACCACAGAATTTGCACCTGTCTTTCTTTTGCTTCATTTATTATATTCTTCCCCAAACAGTCATTTTAGTAACATGTTTTAAAAGATTTTCAAAACATATTCATGTATGCAGATACTACATTTGTGTCACCATTCTTCAATGAGCTGAAATATAGTTGGCTGAGAACTTTAGCAAATGAGGGCAGAGGTCTTCCTGTTGTTGTATTTGTATGTTTAACAGTCAGCAGAGCTCTAGTGTATTTTGATTGGTTCCTGTTGCTCACCTCCCTTTTCTCAGAAATAGCACTGCACGGTGCACAATTGTAGTGAGAGAAATGGGCTGGAACTCTCACTAGACTGTGGGCTTCCTCCCCCTCCTTGCTTCTTGAGTTTGACTGGGTTTATTTTCAAGTTTTTAAGTTTTCCCAGGTTCTCACCTGATATTTCTTTTGTATTTCTTGAACTCTCCTTTTTCAAAATGTTGAGATTTGGTTTTAATAATCTAGTATTATTTATAAGGTTTTTAACCCTTTATGAACAATACCTATGTATCTATAGTACCTTCCATCCAGGGAACTCAAAGCACTTTGCAAACATTAATAGACTCAGTTTCATGCTACCACCTGTGGGGTAGATTATTATTATCCCCATTTTACAGATGCAGAAACTGAAGCACAGAGGGAGTAGTTAATTTGCTCACGATAGCACAGAAAGTCTGTGGTAGTCCCAGAAAAGAGCACTGTCACCTGACTACCAGTCCTGTACTTAAAACACAGGATCTTCCATCCAAAGCCCTTATTACAGGGAAAGATCTCTTTTCTCTATCATTAGGGATATAACCATGTTCCATTAAAATCCCTATTTTTACTCTCCATATAATAGTGGTTAGCAAATTTTCAGGGTTACTTTGAATGCTAAGGAGACGTTTTCTGTAGTTTAAAGAAAATTGGTCAAGATGTACTGGAGTTACAGATTGATAAAAATTATTCTGATTTGATATTTTCACTAGTCTAAATTTTTTTTGTTTCCCTCTAGCTCCAAAAATAGTTTATTACTATCCTTCCAAACTTTCCACACAGTCAAGTTCTAAACACTTCTGCACACACTGTATTGGAGGAAAATAGGATGTAATTAAGGAAAGTAATTAACAATTATTGTATCTATTTACAGTAATTATAGTGTACTTATTAGCAGTTTGCCTTCTGATGTCTAGTTCCAGCACAGTGAGAACATAAACTTCACCATTATGACAGATGGCTTTTCTTAGCTCTACACTATGTTTTCGGAACTATGGGAGGAGGATTCTAAATCCAAATTTGTTTGATTTATTCAGTTATTCTACCAGTGTTTTGTAGCAATGGATTTATCACAGAATGGAAACTCAACTGTGACATTTTTCAGCAAAGTCTGAAGAAAATTATTCAAGCTGATTTTGAGTTATAGAGCAATAAAAATTACCCTGAATATGGTCCACTCAGTAACAACTCCATAATTGTTTGCTCCCACAATTCCAATACAAGCCCTATATTCATTAAGTAGATAATTTTGCACGGATTAGGTATTTTTGTGATTACTTTCAAGGTATACTAAACATTTTGCGGGGAAGGGCATTGGAAAGTTTGAAGACCGTTGATCAAACAATTTTTAGCTACAGTTGCTTAAATATAACTCTTAAATTGTTCAAAGTGGCTAATATTTTAAATGTCTCTGATTAAAAAAACCCTGATTTTCATTACAGTTAAATAGCTCAGAAATCAAAAGCTAATGAATCAAACAGGCTAATTCAAAATGAAAAAAAGACATTAACAAAGATGAGCCTTGTGGTTTGAAGCCTGCATCACCCAACAGATGCTTGAGAAAGCTCTTCATGACAAGAGATTAGCAAAACAAATTAAAATCTGCACTAAAGGCAGGGAACTACTAGTAGCTTGTTGCTTCTTGCCTGATGTTTCCTGAAAATATGCATCCATTTCCTGAGTTCTTCTGAATCTAACAGTCTGTGAATAAGGGATGGCATGGGAAAGGGAGTGGAGGTAGAAATGAAAGAAGGAAAGGAAGGTTGTCCCAGGTGCCATCAATGGAAAAACAGAAAGAGTTGGGGGCTGCACCCTTTGTTCCTAAATAAATAGGGAGAGATTAATTATTAGCACAATTCTAAATGACCTGATTACTTCATGAATGAATCATTTTGTTTATTGCATCTGTTGTCAGAAAAGTACTGAATTACTCAGTATCCAGATGACATCATACAGTCACTACATTGCACTGATGTCTGAACTTGTTGAATCAGAAATTAAGGCTGGAAAGGCCTGTTAGTTCATTTAGCCCAACCCCTGGCTAGGGCAGCATTATTTCCTCCAGTAGATGTACATACTATGTTCTCTAGTTCTCTAGTCCAATTTGAAATGTCTTAGCTGATAAGGCTTTTACCATATCTCCCAAAACAATATTTCTTAGTCTGAGATTTCCTAGTCTGAGATTTTGTTAAGAAAAAAATCATGTATGTTTCCTTACAAAATATTGCTCCCTCGCTCCAAACTACATCCACTCATGCAACCCTCAGTAAATATTCATCTTCTTTTACACACTTCATTAGATCACCAAATCACACTCAGAACCAGATGATGGGGTCTTTATACACCTATCTATAATGTGTAGGAAAAGAAGCTTCATGATCAAGGGGGACTTTTATTTGAGTGATATATGCTGGTGGTCTCATGCTGCCAGCCCTAAAACATCCTTGGAATTTCTAAATATTGTAGGTGAGAATTTCCCAACTCAAAAGGTGTTGCATCCAACTTGGAGGAATTTTATATTAGATCTTGTCTCAACAGATAAAGAGGAACTGATTCCAGAACTAAAAAAATAGCTTGAGTCTTGATCACATTTATAATCTGCAAACATAATAAAGTCCATACAAGTGACATACGTACTCAGTGTTTTAAAAAGGGGCCACTTTCACAAAGCTGAAAATAGTTGAGACCAATCAAATGGGAAGACTAATTTAACCAGAAAAATGTGAATGATAATTGGGAATTGTTTAAGAACACTTTGACATTTGGTTTCTTGGCTAGATTCTAATGTGGGTAACTACATTCTGTGGTCTCTAAATTCTCATGGAGTTTTGTGTGGATAGAGGATTGCAATGTGGCTGGATAGCTTATATGAATCACTGTCCTCTACTAGATGGAACAAACTATGATCAGTTGAGAAATACATACACTGTAATGGTTTGTTGGAAACATGATATTAAACTGCAATTAGGACATCAAATAGGGATTTATTGTAGACTTGGAAGAAACAAGAAGAGATTGTGGGATACATGGGAACACTGAGAAGGGCCTATGGATGGGCCAGGAGGGAAGAGGCATGGCCAGGATGTCTACAACCTAAGATCTACTGGATCCATTCCCTGGTTGGGAGGTGGGGATGCATAGGAAACTGTGGTTACTAATATACCGTATGAACTGTCATACCAGGGGCCAGCTGAACAGATACTCTATCGACAGGCCAGAGGGAACATACTACCACACCAAAGTGACTAGGAAACAAATAGGAAAACTGTCTTGTTAAAATTCTACCAGCAAACAAAGTATTCCAAAAGCTTGTCCCACCCCCATTATTCCTATCTCAGATCTGGCCCATTACCTCATACGTGCCTCCAGAATGTTTATATAGCACTATGGAAACAGGTGCAATCGACAAAATGACAAAGGGCTCCATTCACAAAACGAAAGGCTTGTTCAGGTTTCCCTTGTGTGAAACAAAGACCTCCTGTTGTTTTGCTCCCGACCCCATGCACAGACTCAGCAAGCTCTAAAACCCGTGCCCAGATTTACATGACAAACAGATGGATGTAGAGAAATGCCCTTTTCTTATTTTACATTCCCCAGTAAGCTTCCATAAGGCATTTGTGGTTTGCCTATGATAAAATTTACTAGAGACTGAATACATAAACAAACAGTGTACTGTGTTATTTCAAGAACAGTACAACTAAGTATTGGCATTACAGTGATAAATTCTTTTGTTACATCATGGTGCTATGGGGATGTCACAAACCTCTCAAGCTTGTAAACATGAATGCTGATCATGGTTTGGCTCTGCTGTTTGGCCTGTTTGACCAGAGTGTATGTGCCTAAACCAACTGATATTTCTCAATATGTCTTGTTTTTCCTTCTACAGTGTCTTAGAGGCACAGGCTTAAATTCACCCCCTGGTATAATAGCACTGATAAGAACATAAGAACATAAGAAAGGCCATACTGGGTCAGACCAAAGGTCCATCTAGCCCAGTATCCTGTCTACCAACAGTGGCCAATGCCAGGTGCCCCGGAGTGAGTGAACCTAACAGGTAAAGATCACGTGATCGCTCTCCTGCCATCCATCAGCCCCCTCTGACAAACAGAGGCTAGGGACACCATTCCTTACCCAGCCTGGCTAATAGCCATTAATGGACTTAACCTCCAGGAATTTATCCAGTTCTCTTTTAAACCCTGTTATAGTCCTAACCTTCACAGCCTCCTCAGGCAAGGAGTTCTACAGGTTGACTGTGCACTGTGTGAAGAAGAACTTCCTTTTATTTGTTTTAAACCTGCTGCCCACTAATTTCAATGGGTGGCCCCTAGTTCTGCTATTATGGGAACAAGTAAATAACTTTTCCTTATTCACATTCTCCATGCCACTTATAATTTTATATATCTCAATCATATCTCCCCTTAGTCTCCTCTTTTCCAAGCTAAAAAATCCTAGCCTCTTTATCCAATCTCCTAATCATTTTAGTTGCCCTTCTCTTTTCCAGTGCCAGTATATCCTTTTTGAGATGAGGAGACCACATTTGTACACAGTACTCAAGATGTGGGCGCACCATGGATTTGTATAAAGGCAATAAGATATTCTCTGTCTTATTCTCTATCCCTTTTTTAATGATTCCTAACATCCTGTTTGCTTTTTTGACCGCTGCTGCACACTGCATGGACATCTTCAGAGAACTATCCACGATGACTCCAAGATCTTTTTCCTGATTAGCTGTAGCTAAATTAGCCCCCATCATATTGTATGTATAGTTGGGGTTATTTTTTCCAAAGTTCATAACTTTACATTTATCCACATTAAATTTCATTTGCCATTTTCTTGCCCAATCATTTAGTTTCGTGAGATCTTTTTGAAGTTCTTCACAGTCTGCTTGGGTCTTAACTATTTTGAGCAGTTTAGTATCATCTGCAAACTTTGCCACCTCACTGTTTACCCCTTCCTCCAAATCATTGATGAATAAGTTGAATAGGATTGGTCCTAGGACTGACCCATGGGGAACACCTGATGCCAAGGGAATTACAGCATGGATGAATTTGGTCCACACTCGGTTTATGAAATAGCATGGGGAAAATAAATGTATTCTCCAGATTGGCTCCATAAGGCCAGATCCTCCTTTGGTGTAAATCGGTGTGGTTCTGTTGACTTCAGGAGTGTTACACCAACTTACACCTATGGAGGTTCTAGTCCAGAACCCATCTATAAAAGGTATGAAGATTACTGTGTTTGGAAACAGCCCTGTTCACTTATTTGCACCAGAGGACTTGAAGAAAATAACCTTTTCTGAGCTGATCTGTTTCCTGTAGTTATTTGTCAGTTTCACCCTACTCCACCTCACTGAGGTCACTTTGTCTCCCTTCCCTGGAACAGCTCCCAGGTGGGAGTTCTTCCTCCCCTCCACTGGCTAATCCTCACTCTTGCCAGTGGCTCTGCAGCTCATTCTTCTCTGTACTCCCCAAAGTTTCCAGGAGGGGATAGCTGCACTTTGTGTGTGTGTGTGTGTGCGTGTGTGCACACATGCGTGTTTGTGAATGGAGATGTGTGAGTGTGCCCATGTTGGGGAAGGATCCTTGAGGGCTGGAAAGTTGTAAAATTGTTTTTAAAGTTATTGACAGACTGGTGAGCCCTGGGCAAAAGGTTTATAAAGATTTTAAATGCTGTAGTACCTGGTACGTGTACAGTATACCGAACTCATTCATTTCCTGTGCTGCCCTGTAGAGCTGGTATGTAGTAGCATTCTATTGACACTACCATTTAAAATGGCAGCCAAGAAACAAGCAGATGGCCGTAGCGGTGAAGGTGTTAAGCTTGACAATTTAGGTACATCTTCAAAATCACCAAAATGATTTGGGGAGGATGAGGAAATGCTGACTATCACACACGAACAGATGTGTCATTCGCAGATGTTTTAGCGAGCCGTTTCATAATTTTCTATATGAGTGACTAATGCATGGTCATGAAAGAAGAGGAAGTTTGACAAAATGAATTAAAATCTGGCCCATGGGCACGGAACTACTAATAGATGGACACATTTCAAAGAACTAGGTATCTGATTTTATTGCTATAAATATATGTAGGGATGTAGTAAATATTGGTAGTTTTCTGCACATTATATGATATTAGCTAGACATCACCTTTGTTACATATAGCATTCTTCCTATGCTTATTTTCCCCCTCTTATAACACTTCCAATATAAGTCTGCTTTGAAAACAATGACTAGAGGGAATGCTATTGGATCCCCATAGAAGAAGAGTGGTCAGAGGTTCCAGCCCCACATCACCATATCTGCCTATCTGCAGCCTTTCCTTCAGAACGAGGAATAAGAACATATAAGAACTTAAGAATGGTCGTACTGGGTCAGATCAAAGTTCCATCCAGCCCAATAGCCTGTCTACTGACAGTGGCCAATGCCAGGTGCCCCGGAGTGAGTGAACCTAACAGGTAATGATCAAGTGATCTCTCTACTGCCATCCATCACGCCCCTCTGACAAACAGAGTCTAGGGACACCATTCCTTACCCAGCCTGGCTAACAGCCTCCATGAATTTATTCAGTTCTCTTTTAAACCCTGTTATAGTCCTAGCCTTCACAACCTCCTCAGGCAAGAAGTTCCACAGATTGACTGTATATCCTTTTTGAGCTGAGGAGATCACATCTGCTTTAGTTATTTTTGTCACCTTGAGATTGGATTGCTGCAATATTCTTTACATAAGGCTAGGTGCTAAAGCTGTTCAGTTGCACCATTGTAGTGGATGGCAGGATGAGGGCCACCGGCACAAATTCTGCTGTGTCTCACCTCTAGTACTCCACAGAATTTAGTTATAGATTTCTCTCATGTCTATTAATCAATTTGTCCTCACAATGCTTGCCAATTGAGAGGGGAGAGTTATTGCCATTTCACAGGTCGGTAAATGAAAGACAGAGAGAGATCATGATAAGCCCCAGGACACAGAGGAATTCAGAGGAGCTGGAAACAGAACCCTGATCTCGTCACCATGTCCCATTTTGCTGCCTTAAGCACAAGATCACTCTTTCTTGTCTGAAATCAAGAGAATTACCATGGATTTACTCTGGGGTAGCTGAAGACTGATGCATCATATCTTCTTTAAAATCATTCCTACTTCTATCTGTTTAGTTTTCTCTGCCTATTGAATATGAAAGCTAAGTGATGGGTTTGTATCTTGACAAAGAGAGAAGCCAACAAGATGCCACTTGGCAGATGTGAAATTTCTCTACTGGTGGCAGTGCTGAATAATAATAAAAAAAGATTCTTTGCTTCAGTGTTAGTTGCTTTTGAAATGTAAGCTGGTTGGGATATTAGCCAAGCATTTTCCATGTTTGATTAAATCTTTGGTCCTAGATATCAAGCAATAGTCAACCGCAACATTAAGCTACATAATTTTCATATCTGAAAGTTACATTATTTGCTTGGACTTTTAAACGGAGGGTCATCTGGTATTGAACTGTGCCCTTAAACAACAGGTGACGATCCCAGACTGCCACATGATTGATACCTCTGTACACATAGAATGTTTCCAGGACTGTGACTGCAGCATGTTTTTCATAGGATTTGAATTGGAAGGCAGTTGGTGCTCCTGTATGATTACCTCACTTGATTGCAACATGCTGTTGGCAATTCCTGTTACAGGGTTCTGAAATTTGTTTACTTCATGGCTTGTCTAACTTAACATTTTTTTTACATTACTGCTGGTAAAAGCTGACCCATTAATAAGTACAGACATTTTCTTATTTTAAAAATAATTGTACTCAACTGAACAATGTGTTTAAGCTATTTAGGCCCCAGACTAGTCCAGTAGGTTCAGGGCAGAGAAAGAGGACAGTAGGGGTGAGTAAATATGCATGATGCAGGATCCACCCCTTGTATACATGTTCCTGGAGGTCTGGGTCAAGAAGCAGGCAGCCCCTTGCAAACCACCTGCCTTCCTTCCCTGGTCCCACCCCAGCCCCTAATACACTCAGTCATGCAAGCAACTTCTGGACTGGGCTATATGTGTAGGTGGAAATCTGCCACCCAAAACTTCTCAGCATTTGCAGAACTCCATTCAGTGGCATGAGCCTATGCATCCTAGCCCTGTAGAGGCACAGACTGAGCCCGCACCTCTCACAGCATGTAATCTTCTGGAGAGTGGGGAAGTAGGGCAGGGAGAGCTATAAAAACCGGAGGAAAAACACCCTGAGATCATTTTAAAAAACCCATAGAAGAAAAAGCTTGAGAAGGAAAACAAAAACTGTTGCAAAGGGGAGGGAAAGAAAATCAAGAGAGATGGCAGAAACTGTGTCCAGCAAAGGCAGTAGAAGGACACAGGGCATGGCCTCCCTGCCAATGCCTCTCAAACAGGGATAGGACTCCACTAAACCAAGACTGAACTCCCCCTTTCATAGGGTGAAATTATGAACTTCACTAAAACTACTTACATTAGTATTCTCCATTCATTCATAAGCATCATCAGCCAAATCAAGAATGGGATTTACAGATTTGTCTTCTATTGTCTATAATAGATTTTTTTTTAATTTCCTGACTTTTGTATTACATGCTATGCTGGGTCTTTTAATCTTTATGCTGTTAAAAAAACCCCAAAACCCTCTCTTTCCTGTCCTCTTGTATAGTGTTTTTACAGTATCAGGAGGAGAAGGCAGGCTTTATAATTAAGGTGCAGGGACTGGTTGTTAAGAGAGCTGCTTCTAGTTCTGAAACAGACTTTCTGTGTAGCCTTGGGTAAATTATTTAATCTCTCTGTGCTTCAGTTTTCTCACCTGGAAAATGAGGTTAATACTTACTGACCTCACCCGGGTGTTCTGAGGTTCAGTACACTGATGTGTGAACATCATGTTGTAATCCTTAAATCGATGGTTTCTCTGGAAGAGCAAGGTATTATTATACACACCAAAGAGCTATTTGCCAAACCATCATCTTCTCATCACTCAGATCCCTCCTAAAACTCACTTTCTATGTGGAGCAGGATTCACTTGTAGGCCTGCAGTCTAGTGGGCGGGCAGGGGCTCGTCTTTCCACCCATAAAGTCTTGCGATGGGCTTGCCTGATGGTCAGTGGGCCCAGCAAACTTCAGTTCGTTGTTCCCCAAATGGAGGGGGAGGGGAAGGAAGCAGGACCCAGACTCTACCAGGTCCCAGGTCAGGGCCCAAAGGGGGAGAGGGCATGGAGTGTCTCTTTCTGGTGCATCTGACCAGCTGTCCCTGGGCCATTCCTAGCCCCCCCTTCAGTTTGGGGCATTCCCCACAGGAGGGAGTTGGGGAGGGGAAAATGTCAGGCCCTTACTCTCCTGGTTGGGGTCTTACGCACAGCCCAAACCCTTCCCCTGTGGCTCACTGTCCCTAGAAGCTGCAAATGAGCTACCTCCCTTCCAAGAGCTTCTCCTTCATTCTCCCTGCTGCCTGTTACCCACAGAGCTAGGGTGCCAGGAACCGTTCCCACCCTCTTGTATTCCTGTGCTGGGGCTAGACACAGTCCTAGGGTTCAGTTCTGCACTGCACTTCCTGGAGGCACAGAACAGAAGGTGCAACCTCGGGGATGAGGGGTAGAGATGGCTTTACATCACCTTTGCACCCTCTGGTTTCTGGGCTGCCCCAACGGAACTGAAATACCTATGGCAGTCCTATGCTGTGCCTGCTTTGGAGGAATTCTTCCTTGGTCCCTTATGGTGCATCAATGGCCCCTATATTCCACCACGATAGTGAATATGGGCTGGGCTGGGCTGGGCTGAAGGAACAAATCTGTCCCCTATTGTCCTCAGACAGGATGGAAAAGCAAAGCATGTGGATTCACAGCTCAGCCTCTACCCTTTGCGCTGGTCAATGCACCCTACAAAAGAGTAGGGAGTCTGATCAGGGCAGAGGTCCAGTGCTCCCGGGCACTCTGACTTCAGTGTCATAGTGCCATTGCACACTGTTTGCGAAAATGGACTTCTACAGCCAGGGGAAAAAGCAGAAGTTTTTGAAACTTGTTTTCGGTGTAGCTAAAAGGTTATAATGGACATGGTGCAAGTTAGGTGTCTTATACCACAGGAAAGAAGCAGGAGGAGACGTATGTTACGGCAGAGAGACTCCAAAGGGAGTTCATTGATGCATGGATGTGCCAACCCATTTTAATTGCTATGTTTTATTTCTCACCATTTCTCTTTGTTTATTTGCTTTTAGATTCCACTGATGAGGGATCCCGGCTGGATCCGAAATGTCTGGGCTCGTAACCTGAATGTGAGTGTGATTTCAATTGTTACCGCTATTTATTTTAACTGTAGTACCTATAGCTAGGGCCGGGTTGGGGCCTTGTGTGGCTCAGTCTGCAGTAAGATGCTCAGGGCCACATTCAGCTCCTGCCCCAGCTTCCATTATCCGGACATAGCTGTCTGCATGAGATACCAAAATCTCCCAGTTGGTTGGTGAGGCTGTGCAGAAACGAGTGACCCCCAATGTGATTGTCACCAGCCGGGGAGGGCAGCAGCAGGAAAACTTTGAAGAACTTGACCTGAGAAAGACGAACAGAATCAGACATGAGAACCACTGAACAGGGATGAATCGTGGGGAGAATTCCACTTCACAGGCATGGCTAGGACCACCATTGCATTGCCATTACAAGGAGCGATGCATTAAAAGAGGAAGATCAAGGCAACAATGGAAGAATTCTGTAGTGTCTTTAGACTATATTTCTTAAGAAAAATAAAATGCTGCTGGGAAATACTCTCACTGTGGTGGAGGGGAAGGAAGCTTAGAGGCAGGACTGTCTGAAACCTGATATGGGAAGTCCATGACCCAGACCTGCTAGGAAACAACTCTGCTCTCGGTTGTTGTGGCTGACTCATCTTTGT
This sequence comes from Dermatemys mawii, assembly GCA_007922305.1. Lineage (NCBI taxonomy): Eukaryota > Metazoa > Chordata > Testudines > Dermatemydidae > Dermatemys > Dermatemys mawii. Next base: position 12,283,027 of record ML677333.1, on the reverse strand, counting down.
CTCCCGATGCACCTTCTGTGCAGGCCAGATGGCTTGTACAGCCCAGCAGCCTTTTTGTTTAGACAACACAGGTTGGGGTCAGGATTTCATTGGAGTGTGAAATCATCGTTGGAGGTTTTTAAGAACAGGCAGGCAGAGGTGAAAGTAAGCTGGTACACCCTGAGCCGGTGCACTGTACCGGGGCGGATTGGCTTTCCCAAGAGGCAATTTAAAGGGCTTGGGGCTCCCAGCAGTGGCTGGAATTCCAGGCCCTTTAAATTGCCACCAGAGCCCTGCTGCCGGAGCCCTGGGGGAACGGTGGTGGGGCTCGAGCAGCGATTTAAAGGGTCTGGGGCTCCTGCCGCCGCTACTGCCTGGCCCCTTTAAGTTGCCACTGGAGCCCCACCACCGCTACCCCAGGGCTCCAGCAGCAGGGCTCCAGGGACAATTTAAAGGGCCTGGGGCAGTAGTGGTGGCCAGAGCTCTGGGCTCTTTAAATCGCTGCCAGAGGCCAGCCACCACCTCCCCACGACTCTGGCATCTATTTAAAGGGCCCGGGGTGGTGGCGGTGGCTGGAGCCCCAGACCCTTTAAATCGTCCCCAGAGCTCTGGGGTAGGGGTGGTAGGGCCTTGGCAGCTATTTAAAGGGCCCAGGGCTCAGCTGCTGCTACCGCCCTGGGCCCTTTAAATCACTGCTGGAGGCCTGCTGCCGCAACCCCAAGGCTCCAGCAGCAGAGCTCTGGGGATTAATTAAAGGGCCCAGGGCAGTAGCGGCAGCTTGAGCCCCCAGCTGCTGCTGCTACCCCAGGCTCTGGCGGCGGGACTCGCATGGCCGTTTAAAGGGCCCAGGGCTCCCACTGCCGCTACCCTCCTGGGCCCTTTAAATCACCACCCAAGCCCTGCTGCTGGAGCCCTGGGGTAGTGGCAGCGGGGCTCCTGTGGTGATTTAAAGGGCCAGGGGCTCCTGGCTGCCGCTGCTGTAGCAAAGCCCCATGCTCTTTAAAGCTCCGCTAGAGCCCGGGGCCCTGCGGTAGCAGCAGCAGCCAGGAGCCCCTGGGATTCCGATGGTGATTTAAAGTGTAGCTCAGAGGCAGTCATGTATGCTGACATGACTCTGAGCTACCTGTGGGTAGGATTTTGTATGTTTATTAATTGTATTTTCTTTCTCTGTTTTCTGAGAAGGCTTTTGTGTTATTCTGGTGCTTTAAGCTAGATACTTCTGCATCTGTTTCTTGTTTTTCTATTGTTTTACCTATGCGGTCTTCAGTACAGAAACACATGCATTTTTAAAATAACCTGTACAAAATATTCAAAATAATGGGTGAGATCCTCAGCTGAGGTAAATCAGAAGAACTCCACTGATGTCACTGGAATGATGTTGATTTGCGTGAACTAAGAATCTGGCTCAAACATTTTTAGATTGTTAGCTCTTCAGGATAGAGACTATCTTTATTTATATGTGATGTGCAGTGCTGATCACACTGACAGGGCTAAGCAAGTAATATTAAAACAGACGTATCTTTCATCCATAACTAAAATCAAGGTGCCTAAGGGCAAAGTTGTTCCTAGTTGGTAGATTTACCTGTGAACCAAGGAAAGGGCAGCAGGAATGGAAACAAGTCTCTGCTAAACTTCCAATGAGTTCATAGTGTAATTGAACCATGTAAAATGTAATTTTCAGGATCAAACAGAAGGTTTGTTGCATAGAGAGAGCCAAAGTCTTCCCTGGTGTAGTTCCACTGAGGTAAATGATTCCAGTGTACTTTCTGAGAAAAGTGCTTGCACATCAGAATAAACACCCTCCAACTCATTGGCATCAGTGGTTGATTTTTCCACATTGTGTTATTTCCCATATGCAATCACTTCCTCACTAAGAATGTTGGCATACATATTCTTTATTTTTGTGTCTACATGCAAGTGCTTGCAATTACTTTTTAATTAGGCACTGAAATAAATATACCCAGAGCCAGTTATACCTGGCCCTTGTGTGGGCCAGGTATAACTTATTGCACAGTCTTTTCCCTTGTTGCACAGCGGGCAGAATTGCAGTTCTTGGATGCTAGGAACTGCTTTGTCTCAAAATTCCTAGGGGTTCCTGGAGGCTAAAATGGGGAGAAAATGGAGCCATGCTCCCCCCGCAGACCAGTCCTCTGTAGTCCTCTCTCTGGAACAGAGTGACTGCATACTGCCCCTTTACCATGAACTATATTCTCCAGAAGATGTGGTGGTGATGAGGGGATTTAAAGACCAATGAGCTGCCACCTATAGGTGTTCTAAATTAATACATTGTGGGATTGAGAGCCCAAGTCCTCTCCCACTCTCTTCTCCCATCATAACCAGGAGACAAGGTCTCTGGGCTGGGATCTTTTTTCTTTCTTCCTCTCTCCCTCAGAATGGGTCCCTAGATCTGAAGGCTTCTCTTCTTCCCGCTCACCTAAGGAGGTGGGGTCCTCTAAGAGAAGTTTCTTCTCTTCTGATTTTGGAGACTGTAGGCAGGGCTCTAGGAAGTTGGAGGGTCGGAGAGCTAGCTGGATGGGAAATAATTTGTTGTGAGACAGAAAAAAGATCAAGGGGCCCTCTTGGCAAAAGGTGATATGCCCCTAAAAGTTTCCAGATGAAGGAGCAGATATGCTGTTTATGCCAATGAACTAGACGGGAAAGGAGCTTGCTGGGAGAGAAGGAGGATCTGTTATGGATCGGTTGGAGATGAAGGGGATTTTGTGTGGATGAAGGGCTGCAGGGCCTAGCGGGGTAACTATCTAAAGCGTGTCCATATCAAAGCAACTGAGCATCCCCAATCACTATGCCTGTGTACATGTTTAGAATGCTGATACTGGTTTACAGCTGGCTGTTACTGAGTGGTTTGCAGTATTGATCTTGGGGTTCTGGGTGCAGTTATGTCTGTCTGTGGTGAGTGTGGTTGGCTCTTTGCTCTCACAGGCATAGTCTGAAGGTGAATTATGGGGCTTATGTGTTTTTAATCTTATTTTTATCACATTCCTAGGACACGGGTAAGTATTATAAAGAGGAGGCATTGTATTAGTATTATGATAATAAATAGAACTGGTTGGGAATTTTCCATCAGAATTATTTTTGATGGAAACTGCAGTTTCTGCAAAATTGAAATTTTCCATGCAAAAAATTGTATGTTGCAGATTTTTTCTTCTTTCCCCTTGGAAAACTGATAGAGAATATTTTGTTTTGGGTCAGTTTGACCTAAATTGAAATATTTCAGTTTGCTGAACTGACCCCAAATATTTCACCTAGAATCCATTCAACATTAAAATGCATTTAACTGTGGTGGCACATTGCCTCATAGGAGTTTGAATATATGATGTCCCTTTCTTTCCTATGGGCCAGGCTCCCTGGCCAGATTATATTTCCCATGGTGCAACACAGTCTCTTCCCCCCATCCCCACCGACCTAGAGGCACAGTGCATCAGATATTTCCAAATTAACATTTTTCTGAAAGTTTTGTTCTGTGAAAAAAACTTGATATTTCAACTTCATCCCAATTCAAATGCTGAAATACTGGAATTTCAAGTGCGATGAAAATTCTGATTTTTTTGCTCGATTCTAGTCACACATGAGCAAGAAAAACTAGGAAAGGGTAAAATTCTTTATATTCCTACAAGCCGTGGGTCTAGCATCAACAGTTAGATGTCCAAAAATCAAAACATGACAATGGGGTTTCTGCAATAGCAAAGCCAAGTCTGGCTTGCCCCACCTCTGCTTTTAAGATTAAATAGAGTAGGTAGACAGTGTCCCAGTATTATGTTCTATCCAATCACCTTTTCTCCAGCTGCTGAACTGCATGGATAAATTCAGAGAACTTTGTGCTGCAGATATAACCTGAAGTCATCAGTGACTATTAGAAACTAAGCAAGTTTCCAAGCTAAAGCGGGAGGTGGAACATTAGAAAAGGTCTTTAGTTGTGTTCTTATTTTAGTTGATTCCTCAGAATTGGTGAAGATCTGTTGACTCAACCTATTGTTCTATGTTTGAGATTTGGATGACCTAATTCTGTGTCTGAACCATGTGTAGACTTGTTTTTAGGAGTTCAGCATAAGTCTGACAATTATCTTATTCAATCATCATAGCTTTTCTAAAACATGACCTCAGGAATAGTAAGATGAAGCTAGCTTTGATCTCAGGCAGGACCGAAAAAAGAAGACCAGATATTTAGGCCTAGGATCCTTTCTCATGCTAATACATTTTCACACAATGGATAAATAGCTTGTAGAACACACTGCTGCTGGATTTCACTGAGGCAAATTACAGAGGAATCTTGATTTTACAGATGCAAGTCTTATGAACAACCCCAACTGGGGAAAAAAGTCACACAATGAAAGTGAAATTGATAAAGAAGAAGTCAACATACCTACACGATACCTTTAATGAATTGGAAATCGCTTGGCAATGGTTTGAAAGATAAAAAGAAAGCAATGATGTTCACCACCTGGCAATTTATGCTCCAGACCTCCTGTAATTTTGAGATGTTCAGCATTATGAAATTTTTGATTTTTCTGAACTCCTCAAACCGCAATTAGTTTGTAAAAATAGTGGTTCTACGGTATCCCCAAATTCCCTAATGCAGGCTTTCTTGCACCAGCATCTGAAACATCTGGTTCTGACACTGTCAATGACAAGATATTGGACTAGATCAACTTCTAATTTACACTCAGCTGCAAAAGCCAGTTATGACAGCTCAGTACAACCTCCCTATCATCCCTGGGCTTAGGGGGTGAGTATGGAAATGATGCCAGACTATAGAGGATTTGGGGTAGGAGAGGCTGTGGCCAGAGCAGACCGGCAACCTGGATATCCCGTGCCTCTGCAAACCCCTCACTGAAGCAAGGGTGAGGATTGCTCTAGCCTACACCAGTGGGTGCATTGACCCCCACATCCACTGAAGAGGGAAGCTTCAAGCTACCTAATCTTTTTCCCTGTTCTGGGGCAGAGATGAAGCAGACTTTTCTGTGGAGTTCTAATCTCTCATGTTTAGTCTCACGCCCTGAGGGGTGCGCCTGGCTATTTATTTATTTATTTATTTACTTTCAATTGAGCAAAATTTCTTCTGATGTTTTTGAGTGAGGGAAAGGAGAAACCATGCACAAATGACGGAGGACCAGACTGCCCCCACTCTCAGAGTAAAAGTTGTAAAAGAGGCCTGAGGATGAGGAAACTGCATGAAAGTCACATCTCCAAATTCTTCCCTGGACAAGGGTTTGTCGTCCCTCCCTCAGGTCTCTTCTCAAATCCTAGGAATCTTCAGGAGGTCCAGTAATCCTGCTGCCCTTTCCTAGCCCCTTAGATGGCAAGATGGCAAAACTACCGGTGTCCTGTCTACACTACCGCTCCTACCACTGGTAGCACCCGTGCAAAATACCTGACACACCCATTAGATGTCTGTTGTAGAAGAAGAAAGCCTGCTTCACCCTGACATGAACAGATCTAAGTCACTCTCCTAGATACCAGTACACTTAGCATGCATGTCTGTGTACCTGACTATATTAAGAAGGTAAGAAATGCTAGTGCTAGAGCAGAGGTGGGCAAACTATGGCCTGCGGGCCACATCCGGCTTGTGGGACCCTCCTGCCCGTCCCCTGAGCTCCCAGACGAGGAGGCTACCCCTACTCCTCCCCTGCTGACCTCCCTCCCTGCAGCCTCAGCGCACCACACTGCTGGCACAGTGCTCTGGGCAGTGGGCAGTGAGTTCCCGGGGCAGCTCAGCTGCAGAGCCACAGCCGGACCAGATGCTCTGTACTGCGTGGTGTGTGGCTGCATGTCTTGGTGCAGCCGCTCTGCCAGCCACCTGTGCTCCAGACAGTGTGGTAAGGGGGCAGGGAGTGTGTGTGTGTGTGTGTGTGTGTGTGGGTTGGATAGAGGGAGGGGAGTTCGGGGTGTAGTCAGGGGGCGGAGGTGTGGATGGGGTTGGGGTGGTCAGAAGGTGGGGAACGGGGGTGTTGATTGGGAACAGAGATCCCCAGGGGGCAGTCAGGAAGGAGAGGGGGGATTGGATGGGGCAGCAGGGGGCAGTCAGAGGTGAGGGTTCCATGGGCGGTCAGGGGACAGGGAGAAGGGGTAGCTGGACAGGGCAGGGGTCTCTGGAGGGGGCCATCAGAAAGGAGAGGAATTGGATGGGGCGGTGGGGGATAGTTAGGGGTGGGGGGATCCAAGGGCAGTCAGGGGACAGAGAGCGGAGTGGAGGGTAGATGGAGCAGGAGTCCCGCGGGGGAGCTGTCAGGAAGGAGACAGGGGTTTGGATGGGGCTGAGTCCCAGAGGGGCCACCCGGGGTTCCGCCGGGGGGGGGGGGCCGGATTTGGGGCTTGGGCCGTGCCACGCCTGCCTGTTTGGAGAGGCACAGCCTCCCCCAACCAGCCCTCCATACAATTTCGGAAACCCAATGCGACCCTCAGGCCAAAAAGTTTCCCCACCCCTGTGTTAGAGCGAAAGGCACAAAAGACTGGGAGTCTTATATTATAAAACTCAGGGAAGACATTTGAATGTCCCATTGGAGTTTTACCATTGACTTCTGTGGGAGCACTACTAGATCCTTAACAATACACAGCCTTTTACAATAGAAGAAAAGGTTGACTATACAGAAGACCTACATGTTATCTTAAATTGGCTACTGCTGTTAAACTCTTGTCTACTACTAAAAAGTGTTGAAAAGGGGTATTGTTTTACATAATGAGGATTTGAAACAGTGAACAAACCATGCACAGGTGCCAGAAACTATTTGTCAGTCAGCTAAACAAAATATTAGAAGCTGCTGGGTAGGTTAATTCAGTGTCAGCAGCAGAACTGCCCAGTGAAATTGAGGGCATGAGAGCGATAAAAGAAGCAATGTTCTCAGAGGAGTCAGTTCTGAAATGTTACTTGTCCTCCAGGATTAAATCCACTATTGAAGAGTTGGAAGGAGACATGGGAAGAGTAAAGCAAATATTATACTCCTCGAACTATAGTTGCTCTTTGTCTAACCCTGAAGGCTCCCAAAGAAAGGTTTGTACCGTTTCCTTATAGCTAGTTTCATGAACAGTATTAATTTTGTTTTACTTTTGATTAGCTATACTGTGCTTTCAAAATGTACTATCCCCAGGCATATGCTTCACTTCTCACGTGTGGGGTTAACACCTGTGAGAGAAACTTCCTTTACTTTGGCCAGAACAGCATTTGTGAAAGATGCCGCATTGTTTCCTAAAAGAGGACTGAGATGACATTGCCAGACATGTACCCAGTGGATCTGATCTTCATTCCTGAAAACCTCTGTAGATGTCAATAGGTGTTTTGTCTGAGCCACTGGATGTATGGGATCAGGAATATTGGGCTATGGTTGAAGAAAACAATGCAGAGCAATGCAATGCTTTGACTTTTATCGAGATCCAGAAAGCGTTTGTAAGCGTTCAGCTTCCACTTGAGTATCTTGGGCATTATTACTTACAGTGCTGAGACCCATGGTGCAACTCCACTGATGCAAGTGGAATTACATCGGTGTTGATTTTTCATCTCTAATTTAAACATTCCCTTTGGTCATTTGTGGACCAAAGAAGTAAAAATTTGACTATGTTTTCCTGTTCCAGCAATCAAATATGCTGGAGCACAGTGTTTTTAAAGACATTTAAAGACATTTCTTGGCATGAAACCTCTTTCAGGATGCTAGGGATAAATGATTCAATGAGGTTTGCATGGCACAGTGGAGTTGTGGGGGGAAGAGAGATTCAGAATTTTTCCTCTGAGAACCTGTAGCTTCAAGTCATGTAACTTTCTGAGCAGGTAACTTCTCAATTGGCCCATTAGCTTCCTTATAGATAACCTCTGTGGAACTATTCTAAGGGCAAGGAAAGTAAGGAAAATCCCTCATCATACAGAACAAAATCACATCTGTTTATCACAGATTCTAAGGCCAGAAGGGACACTGTGATTGTCTAGCCTGACCTCCTGTGTAACACAAGCCACAGAACTTCCCCGAAATAATTCCTCTTTCAACTACAGCATATCTTTTAGAAATATATCCAATCTTAATTTAAACGTTACTAGTGATACAGAACACACCACCTTGGGTAAATTTTTTCCAATGATTAATTACCTGAATTGTTAAAATTTATACCCTATTTCCAGTCTGAATTTGTTTAGCATCAACTGGCAGTCACTGGATCTTGTTAAGATTGAAAAACCCATTATCAAATATTTGTTTTCTGCATAGGTAATTTTAAACTATGAGCAACACATCCCTTAACATTCTCTTTGCTAAGCCACACAGATTGAACTCCTTGGGTCTATCACTATAAAGCTTGTTTTCAAATCCTATTTCCACTTCCATGATGCTTCTCCCAACCATCTCCAATTTTTCAACATATTTCTTGAATTGTGGATATCAGAACTGGATATAATATGCCAGCAGCATCAGCACCAATGCCAAATACAGTGGGACCCCGCAATACCGCAACGATCGGGATCCAAAAAAAATCGATTGCAATAATGGCAGGGTCGCGGTATTGCGGGGTTCTGCTGCCTAAAAGCAGCGGCCGCCGCCAACATCGGTAGCCAGATGTGTACCACGCTATTAACCAATTCGCGCTATAGCGGGGTGCAGTATTCCAGGGTCCCACTGAACAAATACCCTCTACTCAAGATTCCCCACTTTATGCATCCATGGTTTGCATTAGTCCTTTTGGTCATATCATCACACTGGGAGTTCATGTTCAGCTGATTATCCACTATGACTCCCAAATCTTTTTCAGAATTATTGCTTCCCAGGATAGTGTCCTCCATCCTCTCTATATATGGGTTACAGTCTCTGTTCCTAGATTCATAGAATATCAGGGTTGGAAGGGCCCTCAGGAGATAATCTAGTCCAACTCCCTGCTCAAAGCAGGACCAATCCCCAATTAAATCATCCAACAGATTTTTGCCCCATATCTCTAAATGGCCCCTTCAAGGATTGAACTCACAATCCTGCGTTTAGCAGGCTTTACATTTGACTGTGCTAAAATATGAAATATGAGCCACAAGGGAGTGAAATGAGTAAGTTTAGTATCACTGTAGTGGAGCATTCTGTTGTGTTCACATTATCTTGCTCTGATCCTGTGGTTAACTCTAATTTTAAAAGCTCCTGAGAAAGAAACTACATTTTTTAATTTGATAAAATGTTCTTCTCTTGTTTCCTTTTTATCTTGACTCTTCTTCTGCCCATCTTTCACTCTGACTTACAATATTTCTGATGATGATATGGTCCCCCTGAGGATGATGTCACAATCATACCTCTAAACAATGAGCTCTTCAATGAGTAGGACACAGGGGCGATATGGGGGACCAAAGAAGGAAGAGAAGAAAGGGTGATAGAAGAGCCTGGTCTAATACGTCTGCGGTATAATGTACAGTGTAAGAATTGTTTGTTTATGGAAAACAAAGTCAGAAAGCTAAAATTCATGGTGTGCCTGGATCTCAGACAAAGACAAAGCAGACTTGAGTGTTAGTTTTCGTTGGTATCGGCTGCTTTAGTTTTTGACAATGTAGACCAAATGGTTTCCTAGGGAATAAGGTAAAAAGATAATACTATATTAAGATGAGGTAGGGCTAATATTTTTTATATATTTTTCTAAAAGCAAGATGTTTACTATTCAGGGCTCCAGCCAACTGAAATTGGAATCAATGGGAGTAGGACTGGATCCACAGAGAAATGGTTTTATAAGGTTAGGGGACTAAAATTGATAAGAAGGTGCTAAAGAAAAGAGGGAAAAACATCTTAGAAGCCTGTAAAATTAAAGAGCTTTTGATGAAACAAGTTTCTAAGGAGTCCTCAAATAAATAAGATATTTGAGAAGCAGATTAAATGTTATGTACTGCACAACAGGTGCTCCCGTGACCTAAATCAAATGAGGGACAGAATCTGATATTAGACAACTTAAACCTCTCTGAGTTAGACAAACTGTTCCTTTTTTTTCAGTTGACGAGCATTTATCTAGAAAATCTGCAGTCCAAGGCCCAGTTCTTCTCACATACTTACATCTGTGTAAAACTAGAGCAACCATATACATTGACAGCTTAGCTACTTTGGATTTATATATTGGTCAAAGTGAGAGAGAAGGTTATTCCCAGATTCTAATTCCATCTTTGACTATGAATTCATTGTAAATTCATTGAAGGCCAAGCATCCCTGTGTAGTGAATGAAAATATTAATTCATGTACAGTATGCATATTAAAAGTGTAACATCTGGAAATACATGCATAGCTAGAAACATGTGAACTGAAAGCCGAGCTCTGGCTTTGGAGGGGAGGAATGCAGGGAATTATTGATTATAAATTAAAGAGTCTTATAGTTTGAGTCAGGATTTTGCTCACCTTCCAGGAAAGTCTAGTGACCCAGGTTTGTGTTCAAATTCTTGACATCTGCCTGTAAATGAATATGGTTATTGCCATGTAGGGATCTGTGGCTGAGTGTTCTTTACCTTGCTTGTGCCCTTAAAAATTGTAACAGTTTTACTGTTGGAACAAAAAATGGGCCAACATCAGTATCTTTAATGTGACCCCCCCTTTTAACGCTGTGTTGGGAGGAATTCAGATTCAAATCTTGGGACACAAACCAATGTCACTACCACTCTTATCACCTTCAACAATCAATCTTGGGGAACAGCCGTGTTACCCAGCCAACTGATTTACAGTCTGGCAGAGGATTGTTTGTGGGCTAAGGACCAGACATGTATACTCTCACTCAAACAGATAGCAAAATAGCTTATTACTCATGCAATCTTGTTGAAACAAGTGGGACTACTTGTTCAATAAGGTACTATTCAACAGAAGTAAGGGCATCAGAATCTGACCCTAAGTTACTGGAGAATTTGTCCCACAGGGGTAGCCCGAAAAGTCCAGAACAATCAGGACAAGGGACTGTTTAAAAGAACAGAAAACAGTAGGTTGAAGAACCAGGATGCTGTTCTGCTGTTAATGTAAATTTAGAGCTGCTTTGCAAGCACTTGGCTGTCTCTACAGTATTATATTTGCATCAGGACTATATTTTCTCTAAAGAGTAAGAAGTGCAAATGTTACAAAGCACATCATCATAATGGTGTAATGACTGCCCCGTGTTCAAAAAAGTGGAAGTCACTGTCAGGTTATCCCAGGCCAAGCAGCATATGGCTAGATGTGTTAAATATCTGAGCACATAACTCCATAATTTCCAAAGCTAGAATTCCAGAAATTAAAGGGAAATAGATCAATGAGGAAGAGAGAGAGCACAGAGAGTAAGGAAGAGACAGAGGATAAGAGGTCATACATAGACGAGAAGAGTAAACAATTGTGTGTAGCAAAAGATAGCAAAGAAGGAGAAAGGAGCAGTGAATTGAGATCAGGAAAGGGCAGAAATTTTGTATAGCGGAAGTTATAGGATTGGAAGACTAGCAGCAATCATGAGCTCTGAGACATAGAGGAGTTACATGATGTCCATCCACTCAAAGGACAGGCCAATAATAGATTAGATTCTAGATGCTGATACAGCAGAGTGGAGACCAGAATCTAATCACATCTACGTCAGTGCTGGAATTATGTTCTGGTATGTCTCAAGGCCTGGGATGACTACTGTCTATTGGTACAGCACTGGTTAAGAGTGGGAAACAAAACCAAAAGGACTAAAAGTTAACTTCAGAGAACGTTACATTGAATGAATAAGCTTGATAGCTGTTCCTTTGTGTGAACTGTTATTCACTTTGGTTTTTAACAAAGACATAACCAATGACATAGTTTTAATTTTGGAAGTGCAGGAGCAGGAAATAAACAAGAGTTTGAGGGAGCCTGGAAGGCTGAACAGAGTCTAGTGACATCCAGCAAATAAGCTTTGGCGATGAGCTCTAGGAGCACTAGCATCACAACTCCCTTAGGATTAACAAAGGTGGGGAATGGATAGTGGACAGAGAAAGAGTGTTACCAGAGATGATGAGTCTGATGGAGGAATTAGAATTTGAAACCTTTAGGAGGAGGGGTTAAAGGAGAAAGCAGGCAGGTAAACAGTGAGGTGGCAAAGTTTGCAGATGATACTAAACTGCTCAAGATAGTAAAGACCAAAGCAGACTGCGAAGAACTTCAAAAAGATCTCACAAAACTAAGTGATTGGGCAACAAAATGGCAAATGAAATTTAATGTGGATAAAGGTAAAGTAATACACATTGGAAAAAATAACCTCAACCTCAATATGATGGGGGCTAATTTAGCTACAACTGATCAGGAAAAAGATCTTGACGTGATAGTGGATATCTCTCTTAAGACATCCACGCAGTGTGCAAAAAACTCAAAAAGGGAAACAGGATGTTAGGAATCATTAAAAAAGGGATACAGAATAAAATGGAGAATACCTTATTGCCCTTATATAAATCCATGGTGCATCCACATCTTGAATACTGCATACAGATGTGGTCTCCTCATTTCAAAAAAGATGTACTGGCACTGGAAAAGGTTCAGAGAAGGGCAGCTAAAATGATTAGAGGTTTGGAACAGGTCCCATAAGAGGAGAAATTAAAGAGGCTAGGACTTCTCAGCTTGGAAATGAGGAGACTAAGGAGGGATATGAGAGAGGTCTATAAAATCATGAGTGGCGTGGAGAAAGCGAATAGGGAAAAGTTATTTACTTGTTCCCACAATATAAGAACTAGGGGCCACCAAATGAAATGAATGGGCAGCAGGTTTAAAACAAATAAAAGGAAGTTCTTCTTCACACAAAGTACAGTCAACCGGTGGAACTTCTTGCCTGAGGAGGCTGTGACGGCTAGGACTATAACAGGGTTTAAAAGAAAACTGGATAAATTCATGAAGGTTAAGCCCTTTAATGGCTATTAGCCAGGATGGGTAAGGAATGGTGTCCTGAGCCTCTGTTTGTCAGAGAGTGGTGATGGATGGCAGTAGCGAGATCACTTGATCATTACCTGTTTTCGCTTTTGCAGATCCAGACTAACATGGCTACCCCTCTGATACTAGATTACCTGTTAGGTTCAGTCACTCCGGGGCACCTGGCATTGGCCACTGTCAGCAGATAGGATACTGGGCTGGATGGACCTTTAGTTTGACCTAGTATGGACATTCTTATGTTCTTACGTTCCCAACATAATTGAAAAACCAAGAAAAAATTGAAATGTTATTGAGTAGTTATTTGAATGCCTGAATTTTGTGCTTGCAGAGGGAGCTGCACATATTAAATAGTAGTTTTGAAATCTGGCCCTAGAATACTAAAGGTAATGAGATCCTCTTCTTTCTCAAACCTAAAGTTGTTCCTCCTCTGCAAAATGTCCACATATGTGTGATGCGTTACCGTGCCTCTAACTCTTCTCTTCAGTTTAATGTCTTCCCCAATGCTGTTTTTCCCTTTTTTTCTTTTCTCCTTCTTCTCTGCTATCTTTTGTTATGCACCATTGTTTACTCTGCTCATTGTCTCTGTATGAACTGTTATAATCTATCTTTTCTTTACTCTCTGGACACTCTCTCTTCCTCATTGCTCCATTTTCCTTTAATTTCTCCTTTGCCTACTATCACAGCCCGCTCACCATAACAGACTTTCAGTATTTGGGGTTCTTCCTTATTTAAATGTGTTTACCATGCTTAGTAACCCCCTACTTTGAATGTATAAGTAATTCAGCATACAGGGTTCTCACACTTTCTCTCTGTTATATATTACAATAGTGGGTTAATGAGAGTGAATCACTATTAGGCTAAAACCTTCTACTTCATACTCTGTTATAAAGAAAGATAATAAATAATCTGGTTGGGGTGAGGTGGAATTCAAAGGAGTGTTGCCCACTAGGTTTTCTACTCAGTTCTGCCAGTAGCCTGCTAACTGACTTTGGGCAAGTAACTTTGTCTCTCTGTGCCTCCGTTTTCTGTCTATAAAATGAAGATAAGAACACTGACATCCTTTGTAAAGTGCATTGGAATCTATTGTTGAAAAGCCGTATATAAGAATTAGATTTTGTTAATTATTATTATTACTATTCTTAACTCTCAAAATTATGGGCTAAGTCAGGGATCTCAAACTCAGATCACCATGAGGGCCGCATCACTGATACATTTTCATATAAAGATACAAAAGCCTCCCACCTCTATCCCTGGCCCTGCCCCAACTCCATCCCCTTCAATGTGACCATGCCCATACCCCACCTCTTCCCACCCCTTTTCCTCTCCCATTCCAACTCCTTCCCCAAATTCCTGCCCCACCTTGCCTCTTCTCCACCTCTTCCCCAAGCGCGTGGCTCCCCACTCCTCTCCTCCTCTCTCCCGGAAAGTGCTAAGCACCATTAAACAGCTGTTTGGCGGTGGGAAGCGCCTGGAGGTAGGCAGAGGAGCAGGGACGTGGCACACTGGGGTGTGGGGGAGGAGGGAGGATGGTGGGTGAGTGAAGACCGCTGCAGGAAATAACTCTGTGAGGGCAGGGAGCATGGTGGACCACAGCAAATAACTCTGTGGGTTGCGTGTTTGCGACCCCTGGGCTATGCAAAAAGAACAATGGATATTATACAGGGAAAAATGATGAAAAATAACCTGATTTGACGCTTGGACTGTCTTTGTATATACTCCCACAACTTCTCAACCACACTACAATCCTCCCATAGTGTGTTTGCTCAGACAATGCGAGTACTAATGATCTCCTTTAAGGATGACTAGCTCAGCTGGCCTGTGCTCTTGGAACCCGTTCCCTCCGAGTGGTGTGACAGGAAGATTTATGCACATTAGGATTCCATATCTTTCCCCTAGAACATCAATGATGTCATCCACTGGTGGTCCAAGGCCTTTGTGGTGGCTCACATAGAGTTGGCTGATCATGTGCTGGTGCTGATTCTCTTCCACATTTCCAGTTGATAAACTGTATTACAAAAAGCCTACAATCCATTAATCTTTTTCCTGACATTACTACTTCTTCGACAGCAAACAACTGCTGTCATTGCCACAGAGATGTTATCTGATCATGAATGGGAACGAAAGTCCCTTGCATGATCATAAAAAGGAGATCCATGAGGTCATCTCTGAATGTTGTCTACACTTTGTAAATGTTTGAGAACCTCATTCCTAGAGGCCTCATAAGTCCTTCCAGTTCAAAATTCTCCCCTCCCCCCACCCCATCAGTCCTATTAAGGTAAGCTTGTAAATAATACTCTGAAATTATCTTGCTTTCTCTCCAGTGATCTTGGAGCACTTAGTAAACATCAATTTACTGTTTCCAATTGATGCATCAATTCCCATCAAATGTTGGGAATTAAGCCTCCCAATATTTCTCTGGAGCAACTATTAGTAATATCCCCATTCCACAGATGAGAAAATGGAGACACAGAGACATGTAAGTGCCTTGTTGATAGTCTCTAAGGTGCCACAAATACTCCTGTTCTTTTTACAGATACAGACTAACACGGCTGCTACTCTGAAACCTGTCACTATGAGACAAGTCTATGGCAGTTGCAGGACTAGAACAGATTGCTGGCACTCTCTCCTGTGCTTTAGCCAGAAGACTCCTTCCCCTCAAAAGCGATCTTTGGAAGTTGCTTTCCTGAGGTCCTTGGTGATGTGAAGAGTCTGTATTTGGTACACAGAGAAGAATGCTGAAAATTCTATCTTGTGGTCCTCTGCTGACTGCCATTTCATAGTTTCTTCTCCTCTCTCTATCCCCATCTCCCTTTTCCTTTCCTCTGCTCTCATACATGCAATTTCCTTTGTGGCCCCCTCTTTCCCCCTCTCCCAATCCTGTCTGTTTGGCTCCCCCTCAGCCTAGCAATCTGTGTTCCTGCGGTGCCTTCCTCTGAGCACCAACCCCCTCCTTGCATGATTTGCATCTTCGTATCACAGAACTACGAAGATGAACTTAGCAGAGGGGTGATGAAGTAGCACACCTGTGGGTTGTAATCAGCTCTCACACTGAAGGCGGGTGGCGAGTCAGTGGAAAAAAAGTGCCATAACAGCTGGGATAGATGCAGATGTCTGGCTGAGATCATTCTGGGAAAGGACCTGGCCATGGTTTTATTAGTGAGTAGTATCAGAGGTGTATCCCTGTTAGTCTGGATCTGCAAAGGTGACAGAGTCTTGTAGCACCTTATAGACCAACAGATGTATAGGAGCATAAGCTTTTGCGGGTCTTCGCCCAGGAAAGGTTATGCTCCTAAACATCTGTTAGTCTATAGGGTGCTACAAGACTCTTTGTCACTTTTATTAGCGAGTGTTATTGGGGTGAAAGAGATCAGTGTATCACACAGCATGGATTTCCAAAGGACACTCCTCCCCCCTCCCACTACCCCATTGAATTAGTTAGAAATTGTGCAAAATACTTTTCCTCTAAGGCTAAACCACGCTACTTGATGCAACTTCGGGTTTGCGCTCCGCCCCATAACCCTCCCTCCCCCTTCTCATATCCGCTAGGGAACAGTCCGTTTACATGACACATCCCCGCCGCAAAAAACCCCAAACCCAGGTAAACAACGAGCCAGTCCCCGACTCCAGGCGCCGGCGAGTTCAGGCTGATGTTTCACCACCCACCCAGCTGTGTTGGGCTGAGCCCAGGCGGCCTCCTGATTGGCCGGCGGGATCACCTCAGCTCTCCGCCTCCTAGCGCTGAGTCACAATAGCAGAGGCGGAGGCAAGCCTGGGAGCGCAGGGCCCCGCCAGGGGGACTCCAGACGGCGGCGTCCATGAGCCTCCCCTGGGGGCGGGGGAGAAGGATAAGACCAGCGCGTGCCAACGTGACGCTGCTTCTTCCAAAAAGGAAGCGCCTTGGCAGAGAAAGCACCTAGCGTAACCCGTTTGCAGGCTGGATCCTGCAAACCCCCCACTCCTCCCCATGCACAGAAGTGCCCTGGTTCCCAGAGGAGCGTGGTGTGACTCCAGATCGTGTCTCTCTCACTAACAGAAGTTGGTCCACTCAAAGATAGTATCTCGCACCCACCGTGTCTCTTGTGATTCCCAGGGCTAGTCCTGCGGGTGGAAGACTAGCAGGATTGGGCCCTTAATCCGGTCACTTTGGCAGGGACGCCATATGATGAGCAACTGCATTTGCAAAAGCGGAACGGCCTTTACCGTTCAGCAATTCGCTTGAAACCTTCCCTAGGTTTCTGATATAGAGTTTGATCCCAAACGGTTAATTAATGCCCCGGCCTGTTCGTTTGCTGGCTGCTTTTAAGGCTGGTCTGCCCAGGACTGTCAGACGAGCGTAAATTGTAATTTGGGCTTTTTCTCTTCTGAGTTCTTTATTTTTTTATGTCTGGCCAATGCATAAAATTAGGTCCTGCATTTCCCCCCCGCCCCGGCGCATTTGCCTCTCACTGCACTGAATTGTGAGATTTTTTTTTTTAAAAAAAGAACATTAAAACCCCAAGGAGGCGGAGTTTCCTTACCGAGAGCCTGATCTAAACGCCGTAAGTCAATGAGACAAATCACTGACTTCAGGGAGCTTTGGATGATCAGACAGCAAATGTGAAAAATCAGGACAGGGGGTGAAGGATAATAGGAGGCTATGTAAGAAAAGGACCCCACAATCGGGACTGTCCCTATAAAATACGGACATCTGGACACCCTATTTGGATCAGCGCCCAAATGCCTTATCTGGTAGGATGCTGAGTCCCTCCTATGAGAGGCTGGGCTGCTTTAATTCCTGCTGAAGTCAGTGGGTGTTTGGGAGACCAGGTGAGTGAGGGAATATCTTTTATTGGACCAACTTCTGTCAGTCAGAGAGACAAGCTTGCCAGCCACACAGAGCTTTGTGTCTTGTCTCTTTAATATCCTGGGACCCACAGGGCTACATCTCCACCGCATAGCTGTGGTTGTCAGGGACATTCACAGGATCAGGCCCCAAGCGACTGGCACTTGATAGGTCTGCTGCAGTGTAGGCTGAAGGCTGCTGTTCTGAGGCTCTCCCGATTCCCCTTTTGTCCCCCCATCACCCATGTCTGTATCTTGTGGGTCCCTCCTCTAGGGCGGGCACCTGACAGCCAGTGAGGACAACTGACATCTCTGCAGCAAGCTGTTTGCACACAAAGGCCAGTCCCAGATCCAGGTAGTAAGTAACTGAGCTTCCTCTTAGAGCGATACGGTGGGTTGGATAATTAATATCAGTTATTGGACTAACTTCTGTTGGTGAGAGACAAGCTCTGGAGATTACCCAGTGCTTCCTCTTGATATTCTTCCCTATCTCCTTCTTTTCCCTAGAGGAGAATGAGGGTGTTGGAGCATGCTGGGTATGTGTCAAGCGTTTTTGCCATCCTGGGGTCTGTTGATGCTTTCTGTTTGGGGGTAAGGGGGGAGGCACGGCAAATTGATGATAAAAGGAGGAATTGGGGAGTTTATAAAACGAAAGGAGGATTTGGGGGTGCGGGCAAGGTGAAATAAAGAGCTGGGTTTTTAACTGCTTTGGGGCATGTGACCGGTTCCCACTGAAATCCTGAGCTTTAAGCTGGCATCACCAGGCAAGTGTTTCATCCTCCTCTGGCATGCATGTGGTGCCATGACCTTGGGGGGGCCCTTCCCTCACCTGCTTGGATTCAGATCTGTGCCTTGGAAGATCTGAACTGATCTGAACTTTAACTTCTGTACTTTGGAATCAATTTTCTCTTTCATATGTAAACTCATTGACCTACCAACAGATGCCTTATCCTCCAGTTTGTTCTGTTTTGTTGTTGTTCGCTTGCTTGTTTTCACTACCATGGCAGAAAATATACGTCAGCAACTTTTAAGTAGCTGTAGATAAGGATTTGTCATTGTCAGCATTTCAATGATAAAGTCAGATGGAAATTTCTGCTTTCTTTAAAACTGACGTAAATTCCTGGAGTGAATTTAAATATGAAAATCAAGTAAAAAATAATCCCCAGCAAAATTATTTGACAATCTCAAGGGGAAGGCCGAGAAAAATAAGAGCAGTGGAACACTAATGGATTATCTCTAATAGCTTTGTTTTTAACTAAAATCTTTATGTTATTAGTCCAGGATGTGGCCTACATGCCCACATCTGCATTCTTGACTCATGTGAGTACCCCATTCACTTCATTATGACATTGAGTTATCAGGAAAAGGAACAGGATTTGATCCTAGGCTCTTTTTCGTACATCATATGTGTATGCTGTGTCAGTGTGTGTGTGTGTATATGCACACACACAAAATGATGATCAGAACAGCTCAAAATATAATAAGGGCTTGATTTTAAACTCATGAAATCCAGAAAACTCAAAGGTTAAGAGACAAATCTCACTTTGTATTATTATAAACCATACAACTTAATTGAAAGAAAGGGACAGTAGGCCACAGATTGGTCCCAGCTCACAGTTGAATATGCCTCTATTCTTGAATCACCGGACCACGTTCTACATTGACTTACCTACCTAAAACTCCTTTGACTTCAATGGACTAGCCTGGATCAGCACCAGAATATAGCCTCCTGTATTTTTTTCTCCAGGTATTTTAAAAGTTTCTAAATCTCATGCACCAGTTTGTACTTTGCTGTCTATCTGTTGCATTTATTTTGAACCCATCGGTAAAGTATGTGAGCACCTTCTCTGGCACGTGGTCCTCACAACAGCCCTGTGAAAAAGGGAAATATCCATATTGATCCTCACTTTACAGATAGAAAACTGAGGCACAGAGAGACTAAGTGCCTAAGGCCACTGTGGTAAAGGAGGCAGCTGAACCTGGGTCGCTCTATAACATGCTAACCACTGACCATCCTTCCTGCCACTGCGCGTGAGGATTCATCACTAGCGAACTTCTGCTCTCCAATCTGATTGAGCTTGCTTTTTTTTGGTTTAAAGTGCTTTTATAAACATCTAAACATAGTAGTGCATTTTTTATGTAACATCAGCATTTTCAAATTGAAGGACTTTCTGGGCTTCTGGAATGACAGATGCTGAAAGTGATGGCAACTCCATACAAACTAAAGGGCATTTTTACAATGATCTATTGCAGTAGTTCTCAAATTTCATTGCATCATGACCCCCTTCTGACAACAACATTTACTGCACGACCCCAGGAGTGGGGACCGGAAATCAAGCCCGTCTAAGCCCCGCTGTGTATCTGTGTGTGTTGGGGCAAAACTGAAGCCCAAGGGCTTCTTCCCTGAGTGGGAGGCATATAACCTTAGCCCTGGGTGGTGGGGTTTGGGCATCAAACTTGCTAGGGCCCTTGGCCAACACCAACCTTGGCAACTGCATTAAAATGGGGTCGCAACCCACTTTTGGGTCTCGACCCACAGGTTGTGTAAGATAAAGAAATACAAGTATTTGAACAAAGGCATTCTTGTTCGATATGTGCTTGTGTAACACCAACAGACCCTTGGTTGCTGGCAGGAGGGCTTGAACGTGGGACTTCAGTGCATGAGCCTCTACTGCGTGAGCTAAAGGCCAACCGGCTGTTAGCTAAGGCTGTAGAGCAGACTCTTTAATTGCTTTCTCTCTCTCCAGGTGGTCTCAAATCCACTAGATGGGCCAGAAGACCACACCCAGAGGGTGTGTGGGTTACACTTGCATTTCAAACATGGAAATGCAGAAGCGAACTGAGACTTTTACTAGAGCTGAACTGCAGAATATTTCTGATATTTGAAAAATAATGGTAGGGCCTAATACATTAACAGAGGGCAGGTTACTAGCACCTGGTAGAGAACCACAACAGAAATGTGTGGGTGTGGTAGGGGCATGTTTCCTCAGCTAGAAGGCTGGTGGGTCTGATTTTTCTCCTAGGCTGTTGCCCCTGGTCCATGCTGGAGAGGTCTTTAGTATTGGTTTTGGCTAAGAGGTGTGTGATTAAAATATGATATCATTAAGCCATATTTTTAATATCCCAGCCTTACTTGTTGCTTTTCTTGCTTAATCTTATTTACAGAATAGTCTAAAGCAAACTTCTTTTATCTGTCATGTTGGCAATGAGATTAATTTTTAAATGCCAGGCATACCGTACTTGGAGCTTATAAGGTCATATGATCGTGGCCTAGATAGATTATTTCTGAATAGGTGAGTGAGTGATCCATGACTTCAAACAGGTGGAGTTTCCTCCTTATTCTTCACTTGCGTGGGTGGCAGCAGGGTTTTTCCTCTTCTTCCTTATGATGATACCAGGAAGTTTACTCCAGTTCCTGCCCTCAAATGAGAATATCACTTGTCATCTGTGGAGGCCAGAGCTGTTTGCTTGGGGGAACCTGTGTATCTGCACTGGCATTCAACCTACCCCAACTTTCCACAGCTTTTTTGCCACTGGTTCCTCTGTCATTTGCTGCCCTTCTCACCCTGGAATAGCCCTGTAGGAGCTTTTTACATCACAGAGGGTGAAAGCAGGTCAGTTAACACTGACACTATCAACATGATTGATCTGCTGAATACCCAGTTCATTGGTGTGTGGGGAGAGGCCCCGGACGCTGCTGTGGAGAGCAGATCTATAACTAGCTGTGTGCACTGTGGACCCTGACTCCTGTGGAACCATCACAGAGACCCTGTGTCAGAGAAAGGGGGAATGCGGGTGTGAAGGTGACCCAGCATATTTGACAGCCCCTATCCAGATCCCTACTGCCTTTGTGTCCCCTCCACCACTATGGGCAGAGGGAACAATGTGGCTTATGATGATGAAGAGCTTAAAAATTAACACACTTGGGAGGAACGTCAAATACATGTGACCATTCACTTCATCATTGAGCTCTCATCCTTCTCTTTACTTATGAAAGAACCTCATGGCATTTCTACGACTATATGCTTAACAGTTATGGTCCTTTCAGCATAATACATGAATATTTTCACAATCTTCAGTACACTGTATTTATTATTATAACACTTCTATGAAAGAGGAAGTACTATCACCTGCATTTTACAGATGGGGAACTGAGACTGAGAGAGACTAAATGATTTAGCAAAGGTCATGTAGGAAGCCTGTGGCAGATTAGGGTCTTAAATCCATAACTCCCAAGTCCTAGGCTGGTGCCCTCAGTATTGGACCATTTTTCCTTCTTCAGGGAAGGTTGGATCTAGGCTTCTGGTTTAGTTTTATCTTAGAGATAAGCTCAAGGAATGACCGGTGAATCTGGATATTAAATCTGATCAGCAGCTCAGGAGTGGATGTTCACCACTGGCTACCTGGGTTGGACCCATCTATAGTGCTCAACAAATATAAAGGACAAGATTTTCAAAAGTGACGTGATTTTGAGTGCCTTCGTTTTTGAATCCTCTACTTGAGATGCCTGAAAGATAGACAGCCTAATAGTTAGAAAGTGTTGGCTTTTTCAAAGTGCCTTGAGTTGAGCACCCAAAAATCACTGGTTTCTTCTGAAACTCTTGGGCATAGGTTTTATATTTCAAAGACAAAGAGTGGTACATCCAGTTTTTGAAAATTAAAGCAATGACTTTTCATGAGATACTTCAGTCTAATAAATCAGTTGTTATTGTGGTTCTTGTTCAGACACGTAGCATTAATCTTAATTTTGCAAATAGCCATCCAAAGAATTTTCATCCGAAGTATATTCTTCCCTTCAGCATGCTTTTAGCATAAATCTTTCAAAAATGTACAATCGTATAAGTCTTCTTTCTTGGCAAAGAATAAGCCTTAGAAGAATGCCATAAAGTACTATAGAAGGAGTTAGTGTTTAATAATGCAAACAGCATTGAACTCCTAGACCCCAGGAAAAAAATCAATTATAATAGGATACTGGCAATTAGAACTCATTTTACAAGTTTTAAAATGATACATTGTGGGCAAAACTCTCCATCCCATTTCACTAGTGTGAATGACGAGTAACTCATGGAGTCTGGAGGGGCCAAAATGTGGTTTTAGGACATAACAGTTACTCTTCCTGGTTTTCCATCCTTGCAACTGAGACTAGTGGGCAGATTCTTAGCTGGAATTGTCACTGCTCCAGTGACTTAAATGGAGCTATGACAATTTACACCTACTGAGGATCTGTCCTCAGGTTTTGGCTCCTTCCAGCATTGCACCTGTTTAGTGAAAAGTTCCTACTTATTAAAGGGATAGTGTCCATTATTAACTCTTATTTGTATTGTTATAGTGTCTAGGGATCCCATCCGATGGGATGGCTGTAGAGGGAGGGATAACTCAGTGGTTTGAGCATTGACCTGCTAAACGCAGCGTTCTGAGTTCAGTCCTTGAGGGGGGTCATTTAGGGATCTGGGGCAAAATATCTGTCAGGGGACAGTGCTTGGTCCTGCTAGTATAGGCATGAGACTGGACTTGATGACCTTTCAAGGTCTTATCCAATTTTATGAGATAGGATGTCTCCATATATTATTCATGGACAATGGTTCAACTGTTCTAGGTGCTGTACAAATATACCAAAAAAGCATATCTGTAGCTGTTTTTTTTATTGAGCTTTTGGTTTGCCTTGCATTTTACCCTGCTGCAGATCATCTTTTAGGAGCCTGCCAGACAACTCTAAGTGCAACATATTTCTGACCCAGGAGTGCGGAGGGGTTACAGAATCTTCTGATTCTGCTTTGTATATTCAAGTTCATCAATATAATTGTGAAATGTATGTACAGATACTATGTAAGGAGTTATGTACTCCTTATATACTGAAAAATATGTAATTGAGGTCTATGTCAAGGTATTAGTCACCAAAAAACAGGTTTTCTGTCTGATGAGATTTTTAGCCATCTATCTGTTTATTTGTAAATATATTGCCTCATCCACAATTGGTCCCTTATCATCAGTCTGAACTGAATGCAAATGAAGAATTGTAAAAAGGAATGTAGTGAGGTGAAGACTCACCAGTGCAGTGCCTCCTGCTGGTCGTCCAAGGAATTAGCTCTCCAGCGCTCGGAGCACCCTCTGCAGGCTGGCGTCTCACCTGCTGCTGGCCCCTGTGTCCCTCCCGGACCCTGGTGCCCTTTGCCCTGGGGTTCTGCCCCAGCAGTGCCCCCACACGCTGGGTCTCCCCTCCGAGGGGAACCCCCAACCCTCTAAACCCACCTTACCTCAATGGCTACTGCCAGTTGTTATCTTGCTCCCGCTCACTGAGGCAGACTGCAGTCTGTAATGCCACTCATCGTCGGCAAGGGGGGTTGGACCAGATGCCTCTGCCTATCCTTGGAATGCCCCTCTGCAGCCCCAGTACCTTTTGGCTTTAAACAAGGCCTGCAGCCTGGGGGTTTTTGAGGCTGATATTGTAGCTACATGTTGTTGTCCCAAGGTACGATCTGCCTGTACATTCTAGTTCAGTACAAAGAACAAAACGATAGCAATTGGGAAATTCTAACAGAAGCCAGGTAGGTAGTTGGCATAATTTCTCTTTGATTTTTTAAATAAGCTTGGAGCAGAATGGCTTTATATTTTCCCAGTAGCAACAATATTTTCATATGGTATGGCATCCGCTACCGTACAGACAAAGATTATGTCTCTGTACAGTGTGTTCTTGTGGAGGTCAGAGGGCCACTAAATTCAGTGTAAAGAATACTAAGGATTATATCCGCTGAGCTGAAGTTGTTTATTCTTGGAACTGCGGCCTGGATAGTGAGTAAAAAGACTTCTTGTAGCAACTGGAGTAAAACACATTGCCAAGCCCACGTGCAGCCTCCTTGGGAATTGAGGAATGTTTCCTGGAATGCTGACATTTTCTGGAACTGATCCTGGACCCAGAATATAAACTCTCAGACCTCTTTAGGTGCTGAACAATTTAATCCTTGATTGTATTGCTCTTCAAAAATTAAATGTGGTTGGGAATCTCAGTCAGAATTATGAATTACTTCATGCTGTAAATAGCCTTGTGCCCCTTTCATGCCCTGAAAGTACAACCACTAAAGCATTTTTAGAAGTTTGAAGCAATCCCCAAATTTTTCCATAGTTTTCATCAGCTCTGTCTTGTTGCCAGCAGTTTAAAAAGTATCAGATTCAGTTTGCTTGGACTTCATTTCGGAAATGTATGAGGATGTATGAAAATACACGTAAAGATGGAATAGGATTTTTTTATGGTCAGGGAATAGTGTACATTAAACAAATGAACAAGCACTGGAGGCAAAGGCATTATTGAGGGGCTAACGTCATCTGAGCTGGAGCAGAGGGGTGCAAACTGCACCATGACTCTCTGCGCTCTCAGAGGGCTTCATTCTGAGGACAGGCAGTATTGCTATGATTTCTCCTGGGTGAGGGCAACTTTAAAATCCTCTCATGGCTGCTTAGGAGCTCCACTGGTGTAAGCTGTGGAGGGGATGCCCTGAATCAGCACATCCCCTCTCCTCTTCCCTGGCTGGCATCATTGGGACTGTGCTGCCCCCTCCCCACTCAAGTTCCCTCTCACATGAAGAGAGTTTGTGGTTTCTTTGAACCACTCACCAGTTAGACATTCTGTTGTTGCAGGACTCTGCCAGGTTCTATGGCAGTATCAGGCATAGACTGGGGTGAATCAGGGACATGATGTGCTGGGCCCAATTGGAACAATCTTTAAATTTGTTTGAGCTGAAAATAAAATCTGTTTCTTAGTTTAAAAAAATCCCCAAGTAGAAACAACAGTAATAGTTCCAAAGCAGCAGTCTGTGCCCAGAGTACTAGCTGCGCTAGGATACTGCTACCCATTAAAGGTGCATTCAGCCAGATGCATGGGTAATGAAAGAGCTCATAGAGGGAGAGTGGTTTGACCCCTTTCTTCACAGGTTTTACTCCTATACACCAGTTAGTGAATATTTTTTGTTCACATGAGTTAATCAGGAACATGTTTTCTAAATACAATTTGTTCCTTGGATTTCACAGAATAAATAATGAACAGGAAACATTTCAGATTCATGGAGATTAGTGAGCTGTCTGCATATGATTTATACCTCTTTCAGCTAACTCAAAGCTCCAATGGCCATTCTAACATTCATTGGCACACCATGTGGATTTGTGCTCCTCTCTGAAAATTTTCACACCATGACACTATTACTTAATTATGACTATCCATATATTATTAATTATATTCCATTAGTGCTCAAGTTCCCCAAACTTCCCATTATAAGATCCTGTTTTCAGTTGATTACAACTTTGTCAGATTTTAACCTTTTGAGACAAGATTTTCTATGCCAGGTATCAGCCTTGGGCTGAAATTTTATGGAAAATTTCAGACAAAACACTTTGGCCATTTCCAAGAATAAAGTTAGTGAAAAATACACTGTTTTGCCTATGTTAAAAAATGCTGACAACCTCTCATTTGAAAAGCTGTAGTACCCCCATTCTTCGGAACAGGGACTTGAAATTTGGCAGGACGGTGACCTTTTTGTTAGGGATTTGCCTTTTGTTTTCTCTGTGAAATACACCCAAATGTGACCAAGTAATAATCCTTTGAAAAATCTCAATTTGCACATGCTGTGTGAGGAGCTCTCTGATGACCTGAAAATCAGAAAGGAATCATTCAAAAAAGTGGAGATATGGACAGATTGCTAAGGATGAGTATAAAGAATAGCACAAGCATGCAGGGACAAAAAGGTGAAGCCATAAGGTATGTTTCACCTAGCAAGGGCAATAAAGGGCAGTAAAAAGAGGTTCTATAAATAAATGAGGTGTAAGAGGAAGGAAATGTAAGTCTGTTATTTAGTGGAGAAGGAGAGCAAATAACATGATGCAGAGAAGGCTGAGATGTTTAATGCCTTTTTTACTTCAGTCTTTGCCAGAAAGGTTAAATGTGATCAGATGCTTAAGACAATTAATATTAACAACAAGGGGAAAGATTCTTGTGTCAGAGTAGGGGAAAGCAGGTTAAAGAATATTTAGATAAGTTAGGTGTATTTAAGTAAGCAGGGCAAGATGAAATTCACCCTACAGTACTCAAGGAACTGGCTGAAGCAATCCCTGACTCATTAGCGATTATCTTCAAGAATGGTTGTAGGGCAAGTGCAGTCCCAGAGGACTAGGGAAGAACACAAAGAGTACTATCTTCAAAAAAAAGAGAAAAAGAGGACCCAAAAATTGTAGACCAGTCCACTTAACTTTGATATCTGGAATGTAAGGCTTTTGACACTGTCCCATGTGATGCTCTCATAAGCAAATTAGGGAAATACTGTTTAGATGAAAATACCTCTAAGTGGGTGTATAGCAGGGTGAGGCCCCCTTGTGTGTATATAGTGTGTAATTTATATTTCAAACTCAGAAGGGACCATTGCGATCATCTAGTCTGACTTCCTGTATAACGCAGGACAAAGAACATCCCAAAAATAATTACTAGAGCAGATCTTTTAGAAAAAGGTCCAATTACATGATCGCATACTATTTTTCTTTTTTTTTTTTTTTGACAGGAAAAGTTTTATGAAGTTTCTCTCTCTTCCTTTGTACTGGAATGGGAGATTTGATATTGACTTAAATGGTGGTGGGAGAATCGGACCTGCTGAGAGGCAACCCACTTGCCCAATCCAACTACACAGGCAAGGCATACTCAATATTGAAAACAAAAGAAAGTGAAGTGAAAGTAGAGGAGGAATATGAAACAAAAAAAGCTTCTCAATTTACATACAGTTGATGCAATATTTGAGCTGAATCTCGAAGTCTGACTGTGGTTTAGAAGACAGCTGTTCTCTGGAGTTTTGGAAGTAGTTATAACTCTTTGAGTTATGAGCTGCACTTTGTTTTTTTGCCTTCTAGTGTCTGTTCAAAAGTATAACTGTTGTAAATAAATTAGACTGGGTATTCCCATGAAAATAACCTATTGCTGAAATGTAAAGGTTTCTGGATTGTTCAGAAGTCTTGACAGTATCAGAGATGTTGTTGACTACATGTATCTTCTATATGCTTCTTTCCAGGCACAAACCATGAATTACGTTGGGCAGTTAGCAGGCCAAGTATTTGTTACTGTGAAGGAGCTCTACAAGGGATTAAATCCTGCCACGCTATCTGGATGTATTGATATAATTGTTGTACGTCAGCCAGATGGAAATCTTCAGTGTTCCCCTTTCCACGTGCGCTTTGGGAAAATGGGAGTGCTGCGTTCTAGAGAGAAAGTGGTAAGAAAATAGAAATCTTGTTACTTTTCTCTTGTTTCTCTCAGTGTGTGAACTCATTGCATATAGGTACAGTATATGTTACAATGTACCTGTCAAAGTTTCATTAGATGGTCTTTATAAAGAGCCTAAACTGTATTTTCAAGGTTCTGTTAAAATGGTTGATACTGATAGCATTATTTTAATGCATAATGTGCAGACAGTTGCTCATAATAATTACAAATCAAACTACAGTTAGGCAAATGTATTTATTGAAAATACAGTTTCCATGTCTACATTTAGACTTTTACTTGGAATTTCACAAGATATAACTATGGCTCATGTTATTTAACTTGATAATATTTATAGGATTGTGTTGGCATATTGACAAATATTTTAATTAAAGTACATCTCAAGATATCTCTTATTATAGCTAGATTTTAAAGTTTTGCTGTAGTTTCTGTTAAATAATAATCTATACATGCTCATGATGAAATACTTTCCATAATTGTTGCAAAATTCCTTTTCAATATGGCAAAAGGTTGACAGTACAGACCTAGGTTAACATTAAGTTCTCATGGTTTTACACAAGGACCTAATTGTTCATCATGTTTATTAATGACCTAGAAAAAGGTATGAATGGTGAGGTGTTTAAATTTTCAGATGACAAAATTATTTAGGTTATTCAAAGCTAGAGAAGGCTGTGCGGGACTTCAGAGGAATCTAATGAAGCTAGGAGAACTGGCAGCCTCTTGTGAAATGAAAGCCACTAGTGACAAATTCATGATAATTTGGCAGAATAATTTGTACTACTTACATACATTTTGGGTCCTAAAATAACTGTAATCGCTGAGGACACAGACCTGGGTGTCATTGTGGATAGCTGAGTGAAAACTGTTGGTCACTACTTTTCTAAGTCAAAAAGGAAATTGTGTTTATAAAGAGTGGGTAGAAAATAATATTGGATAATAACATTATATAAATCAGTTGAATGCCCTGGCCTGAAATACTGTGTTCAGTTATGGTCACCCTAATCTCAAAAATGATATGACAAATAGAATGGGTGACTGAAATGATTAGAGGCATAGAGATATTTCTGGTATGGTGAAAAGATTGAAAAGATTGGGGCTATTTAGAAAGGGGATATGACAGTGATTAAACAACAATGAATAGTGTGGAGATGGCAAATAAGGTTTTCTTATTTCTCCTTTATCTTAGTGTCAGGACATGGGACATTTAGTGAACTTGAAAGGCAATACATTCACAACTGATAAAAGGAAAAAATCTGCACTCAATGTACAACTTGTCTGTGATACTTTTTAATCACAAGATATCACTGAGGTCAAGAGCTCAAAAGATTGAGATTAGAAATGTATGTGGCTAATGCAAAATCTACAGTTGCATTAGAAAAAACACAGAATTTTTTTATATGGGATAAAAACCTTCATGATTCAGGGTGCAAGCTAACCATTAACTAACAGAGGTTACCATGATACTGCCCCAATAGGCAGCTTTCCCCATAATTATCTACTACAGGTTTCTTTCACCTTCCTCTGAAGCATCTGACCAATGTCAGGGACAGGATAGAGCAATAGATGGACTTGATGTGGCAGTTCCTCTGTTTCTAAGATTGCTTTATTTTTATTGCTTCCCTCACCCAGGTTGACATAGAAATTAATGGAGAATCTGTAGATTTGCACATGAAACTAGGGGACAACGGAGAGGCATTTTTTGTACAGGAAATGGACAATGATCAGGTAATGTCCAAAGATGGATCTCCATTTGTCAAAATTCTGGTGCATACACTGTAACAGCGATTTTGAATTCAGGGCTTTTGTTTTAAAATGTACGTCTATCTAGTGTATGTTTAACTGTGCCATTCTGATAGTTGCTGTACATTTTTTCTCATAGAGGAGTTTGGTACTGGATTAAATTAGCATTTCAGGTTTGAACATTGACAGCTTGGCAAAGCCCATTGTCACAGTAATAAGTAAGGTCCAAATGTGTGTGTGTGTGTGTGTGGATGCACACACAGGTACAAAAATACACACACTTTAGCACTCTTCAAATCCGTAAATACATTGCCTAATGCACACTTGTAAATCAGTGATTTATACTATCTAGGCCTATGCTTGCACAAATCTCTGATTTGTGTGAGTGCATTGAGCATTGTGCTTATGCAAAAGTGCACGTGTCCTTTGAAACATTTGCTCTTAAAATATTCATGTTACTCATTAAAGGTATGAGTCTGCATCCATCACTCACACTGAATACTACTTAAACTAGCGACAAAGAGTCTTGTAGCACCTTATAGACTAACAGATATTTTGGAACATAAGCTTTCATAGGCAAAGACCCACTTCATTCATCTGATGAAGTGGGTCTTCACTCACGAAAGCTTATGCTCCAAAATATCTGTTAGTCTATAAGATGCTACAAGACTCTTTGTTGCTTCTGCAGATCCAGATTAACATGGCTACCCCCCGATACTTAAACTAGAACTCCTGATGTGAGATTCTGTGATTAATTGCTATACAGTTTAAATGAGGGCCAAGTTAGTGTTGATGACACTTCCCACAAGGTAGAGAAGGGAAAACCTTTTAAGGCTATTTGCTTTAGGAGTATGTGACCATTGTTTTGATTCTCCAGCATGAGACACATTTTTAAACCCTGATGCACCAGTTCAGTTCCACTAACTTCAGTTAAGAGTTGCATCCATAAACAATCTTTCTCCCCATGTCTTTACATCTAAATATGTTAGATGGTAGCAATCGTTTCCAGATAAACAAGATTGCCAGGAAACTTTGCACATATGTTTTAGATGGGGTGAGTATATTATTTAGTGTATATAACCATCTCATAAACATAATCTTTGGGAAAGTTCTGATCTCCATGAAATCCTGGCATGGTGTGATGCAAGTCATATCTGTCACTGATGCGGAGGTTACTACTCCCTACTCTTTCCTGAGAGCGGTGTGATCAGCAAACAGATCACGGGGGCATGACCAGGACATAATTTATGAATCTTCAGTTAAGAAATAGTGGTTCCATCCCTTAATAAGCACTGAATTCTGCCCTCGGATGTGCACAGTGCCTCCAAATCTCCCATTCAATTGGAGCCTAAGCAATCACCTATTTTATGTTCGAGTTGTCTTGTGTGAAAAGCAAAAGGAACAATTGTGTTACGAGGCAGAGCCCTAACTGAGTGTGGAAGTGAACGTGCCTTCCAGGGTGCACGATATGCTCTGCTGTGCACCTGGGTAGTTCCAGGAGCCTTTTGTTGGGTGGGTGTGGCTCTGCCTCTTCCCTTCTTGCCCTCCTTTGGCTATGCAGGGAGACTACAGCTTGTTGAGGCACACGGCAGAAGCTGTCTCTGTGTTCCGGGAGTGTCGGGACAGTAATTGTGCTTCTGGGTGGGATGGTCCGGGGATGCTTCTCAGGCTTCTCCTTGTATCCATGCTGGGGCCTGGCACAGTCTCTCCCAATGTCTCTATTCTGATGTGTTAACATTTGAGATGGACCTGAGCCACAAGCTCTGGGTATGGATCCAGAGCAGAGTCTGCGAAGGGTTGGATCTAGGATTCTGGTTCAGGCCTGTTACAGAGACAGAGGGTGCTGAGCCATTAAGATGGATCAGACTTACCCCAAAATTCTATGTTGTTTGAACCCAGCCTTCTGGTTCTAGCCTCTATCTAGCATCAACTGGTTAGAGACTAGAGCTACTCATGGGCCAGCATTAGCTACACAGAAGAACCCCTTAGTGCAGGTACCTTCCCTTGTTTCCTCTAGGGGCTGCCTTCCTGAAACCATTTCCCCCTGGCTTGGAGACTTTGGAGCCCACACGGGGAAGCGGCATTCTAGGCCTGAGTTGTTTTGATAGTCAATTGGGTTAATGGACAGAGACCATTCAGCTCAGACGCTAGGTCTATGCTTTTGACTGTGGGAGGGAATAATATACCCCCCTGGTTTTGATGTCTTTGTCTTCAGGAAGTAATTCCTTACCACCTTGCTACATCCCCCATTCTATCAGAGGGAGCTGCTCTGATGGAATCACAGTTGAAGAGGAACTTAACAGACAGGGTGAGGAACCTGGACTCCACTGGATCCTCACAGGTATCAATACCCAGTCTTGCTTCCCAGTCTGCTGTAGAAAGCTCCTCGATTTGTGGCTCAGTGAAGAAAAGAAGGAAGAGGAGGAGGAAATCGACTCATAAACTCGACAGTTTAAAACGAGAAGACAATGGAGACACGTCAGAAGATGAAGAAATGTTCTCTATCCAGATTAGTTCAGAGGAAGACAATGAGCCTGTGGATAATAGGAGGTATCATCATTTATAATGCAGATCTAATGCCAGATTGAAAGGATTAAATGTTTCTTGCATGTATTGCACAGAGAGGGGATTCAGGTGTTTTTATGGATGTGTGTGTAAAAATGTCCTTCTTAATTAATAACCAAACCCTCAAAAATAATTATGAAATCCGAGAGACTTCTGGTCTGAAGCCAACATGGAGAAAACCCCTTTTTAGTTTGGCTGTTACTCCCTGATAATGTGTATGTCTAATAGATACCCGGGATCAGAGCCTTAACTAGTGTAAATTAGCATTCCTCCATTGATTTCAGTGGATCTGCACTGATATACACCAGCAGAGAATTTGGCCTATATATTATGTCTATACAGTGGATAAAATGTTCTGATGATACTGAAGCTATCGTTGTGCAAAAGGCATAGATCCTAAAGTTACAAGCATAGAGAGCCAACCTCTCTGTGGGTCCTGTCTTGGTCCCCTTTGTTCAGCTCTGCAGTTGGCTCTCCCTTGTTTTCCTCTCCCTACGTGTGTTTCAGAGCAACAATAATTCATGGGCGCATTTCTGCTTTGAAAACTGGCAGAATAAGAGGGAAGCTTGTGATGTACAGTGATTACTGCTTCAGATTTATCCCCTCCTACTGTATGGACCTCCCACCCTCCATACATCTGAACCACAGAAGTCCCATCCCCACAGTCTGCCTACAGAAGGCATGTCGAGGATTCAGAGGGTGAGAATAGCATGTAGCAGAGTCATTGCTTTCCCCTTCCATTCCCCCCCATCCACTTCTTCAGATTTCAGCTTCCCTCCAGCAGCACACCTGGCTGAGGAGCATCTGGCCCTGAGAATGAGTTTTAACCTAGGAAATTGACAGGAAAGTGACCAGGAGAGTGATACCTATGGAACTATAGGGTGCGAGTCAGACTATGGTTTTCTCCCACTATTTGATTTATACCAACATCTGGGTGTCTTCTTACTAGAACATGTCTGCATTATTCGTCTATTAACTGAAATATGAGGAAATTTAATATTCAAGCATTATTTTAACTTCCATTTTTTTTTATGCTCAGGATATCTGTTACGGATGTGTTTAGTGAAGAAGTGTCTGAGATAAATGCTTCCGCAATCAGTATGCTTTCGCAGTCTGTACCATATACCCATTCAGAAGGAAAATGGTCAACCCTTCAGAGGTACAGTATATAGAAGTAGAATATATAGTTTTTTAAAACTATCTCTTCTTCCTCACTTAGTCTTACTTGCTGCCTTCTCAAGTCTTGTTGAGTCAAGCATTATCACTATCAACTACTAGATGAATACCTTCTACAGCCGAATATGCAGTATTGTTGTAGCTCTGTCAGTCCCAGGATATTAGAGAGACAAGGTGGCTGAGATAATATCTTTTATTGAACCAACTTCTCTTAGTGAGAGAGAGACAAGTTTTTGAGCAACACAGAGCTCTTCTTCCAGTCTGGGAAAGGTACTCCCAGTGTCACTTTTGCGTTGTGCTGTGATTCTGGGACAATCTTTTCCAGACCTGAAGAAGAGCTCTGTGCGGCTCGAAAGCTTGTCTCTGTCACCAATAGAAGTAGGTCCAATAAAAATATTACCTCACCCACCTTGTCTCTCTACATTTGAGTTCAGACAGTATGCAACAGCTTTAGGTAGGGGCGGCGCCAGGTACCAGCGCAGCAAGCACGTGCCTGGGGCAGCAAGCCACGCTGCAGGTGGCCAGCCGGTAGCTGTTAGGGCGGCAGTGAGGTGGGCTTTGGCGGTGTTTCTGCGGGAGGTCCCCTGGTCCCGCGGATTCGGCGGCAGTAAGCTGAAGCTGCGGGTCTGATGGACCGTCCGCAGAAATGCTGCCGAATCCGCGGGACCAGTGGACCGCCCGCAGAAACACCGCTGAATGCCGCCTGACTGCCGCACTTGGGGCGCAAAGCATGTGGAGCCACCCCTGGCTTTAGGGCAACTCCACTCTTACTTCCAGTCTACAAATGTGGACTATGCTGCGTTTGAACCCTGGGGTATTTGTTGCCTTAATCTGGTCACATGCCCAGTGATGATCTTTGAAGTTGGGAATCATGCTGCCCTAAACCAAAAATGCATTTGTCCAGAAACAATGATCTAATCCTGCAGCACTTACTCACATGTGTAGTAACACTGATGTCAATTGCTGGCTTTGTATAATTACTGTATAGAGGGATGAACATTCAGTAGAAGTTGAATCCATGCTGCACAGAAAGACTTCAATGAATTTAGTCACGAGTCTATTTTTTTTTACTTTGGGCCGGATCCTTCCAGGAACTTGCAAGATTAGGCCCTAATATGTAAAAAACAGGATTCTTTGTGATTCAAGAAAATAACCTTCCTTAGTCTATTTAAAAAAAAACTATTTCTTTAGTTACAAAGATGACTATAACATGGAATGTTCATTATAGATAATAAACACATATACATACAGCATATTATATACATATATTCCTTATTTCTTGTACACACAATATGGGTATGCATACATTAGAATCAGTGTGTCAATTTGGACTGCATTTTTTCCTCCTGAGGAACAGTTTCAAAGCTGTTCAGTTAACATCTGACAAGTCCTCTTTCCACATGTCACAGTGTGGCTCCAGTGAACTCTATTTCTGTGCAGAGACTTGGTGGCTAGTTTGACCTGTATGCTACCTTTGTGCTTCTTGAATGCAATGCTTAGATTTTGAAAACTTAAGATATACAGTCAGTCCTGTTTTCAAATGGCTTTTGAGTGCCTGAAAAGCTTGAGTTAATTAGCACCTATTTTGAATAATGACACCCAGTTTTTCTCTTTCAATATTGTGCTATCCAGTAAGCCTATAGATTGCACAGGGCCATCCTCTCATCTCACTGTTCCAGCAGACGGAGGCCTATCTAGTTCTTGTCCTCATCAATCCTCTCACTTCCCTGCTACAGACAGGTAGAGGAGTTATTCTCCGCCTCTTGGGATGTGCGATTAATCCTTTAATGCAGTAACAGCATGCAAATTTTGCCTAACTTACAAAGCTGCTTATTACTAACCTAGACACTTGGGAGGAAAATTCAAAATAGCAGAATTTCCTTTACTTACCTCCTACCTGGGCTTTGAGTGTAGGTAAATTGCACAGAGAAGCCCTGCCTTGCACTATGATGGGTAATATAATGTCAGTATAATGAGAAAAAGGATTAGAAAAATGGAAAAAAGACCAAGGAAACATTCAAGGACAAATGATCCAGCTCCTTGGCTGGTGTTAATTGCTGTAGTTCTATTGAAGTTAATACAGACGTTCCCTCTCGGGCTTTCTGTAGTTTAATTTGAAAAAAAAGTCATTTCCATTTCACAGAAAATGGGGCCTTCCTGCAGAGTTTGCTTTCCCTCTATGATACCGCAGTATTTGTAAATGAAAAATCAAAATCCTCTCACAAGATGATGCTTAATCAGACACGAGAAGGGGTGGCATGAGTGAAGAAGCCATTTTCTCTTCATTCTTTCGTCTTCATTCTTTGGGTGGGGGATGGAAGCTTTTCTGTATTTTGTAATGTGTGGGAGAGATCATCTATAGAGAGGAAGGATGGTCCAGTGCATAGGGCAATAGCATAGGACTTAGGAGACCTAGACTGAAGTCCCTACTGTGCTACATCTTTCTTATGTAACTATGGGCAAGTCACTTAGCCTCTCTGCACCACCATTCCCCATCTGTAAAATGGGAATAATAGCACCTACTTATGTCACGGAGATGTTGGGAACCATGTATGTGAGCCCCTGACAATCTTCAGTGCAGTTATCCTCCTATCACTACAGTAAATATCTACGATAGATTGCATAACGGTTAAGGGATATGACATTTGAGTAACATCTGCTGACTCTAGTGACTAAAAGATGACTTGTGAAAGTTTTTCTTGCAACACTTAGTAGCTAGTGAGATACCTCTGTAGTTGTTATACTTGCCCTATTCACTTTTATTTTTATACACAGTGATGATGTTAGCATCATGCGTCTCTTATGGTACCTCACCCTCTTTCCAGCATTTAAATAACAACTGATGAAGATATGGTAGTAGGCTGTCTTTCCCACATTTGAGGATTTCTGCTGGGATGCCATCTTTTCTAGGACCCTTGCCAGTTGATAGCAAATCAGTGGCCTTGCTTAGTTCTTCTACAGTGGGCTCCACATCTAGCTCCAGCATGATGGGCAGAGTTTGTATTTGGCCCAGTGATTCACTGGTGACATTTCTTTCTTGTGTGTATGTAGCTCCGACTTCGTAAAAGTCATCTTATTGCGCCTACAACAGCAGGCAAATCATGTCTGTCCTGAATCACAGTGCGGATTCAGGGCTGAAAGCAAGAGCAAAACTGACCATAGTACATCATCTTTGTGGAGCTAACCAAAGCATTTGACACAATCAGCAGAGCAGGTCTGTTTGTAATACTAGAAAAGATAGGATGCCAGCCAACCCTGTTATGTCTTATATGTTCATTCCACAACAACATGAGAGCAACTGTCCAGTTTGATGAGTCCACTTTGGACATCTTTGAGATGAAAAGTGGAGTGAAGCTTCTTCTCGGTACTTTTGAACTGTGCATTTAAGTACATGAAAAATGGAGTGTATCTCCGCATAAGATGGGATGGGAAACTCTTCACCCTATCATGACTTAACTCAAAAACTAAAGTCAAAAAGGTGCTAATCCAGGAACTTCTATTTACTGATAATGCTGCCCACATAGCCCATGATGAAGATCTATTACAAGAAATCATGGACCATCTTTCAAGTGTTAGGCATTTACTCTCACCATCAGCAGTAAGAAAACTGTTGTATTAGGACAAGATCCTTCAATCACGTTAAATGCAAACCAGCGAGAAGTAGTCTGAAAGTCCAGCTATTTAGGATCTATAGTGACCACCAACCTCTCACTGGATGAAGATCTAAATGTTCGCATTGGAAAGGCTGCCATCACCTTTAGTAGACTAACTAAAAGAGCACGGAACGACTCAAAGCTTACCATTAAGACCAAAATGCTAGTGTATCAAGCTTGCATCCTCAACATTCTCATGTATGGTGGGGAAACATGGACAACTTATGCTCATCCAGAGAAAAGGTAAAATAGTTTCCATCTCTGCTGTTTATGCCACATACTCAACACCAAATGACAGGATAAAGTCACCAACACAGAAATTCTTCAAAGGGCAAATTTATCAAGTGAGACAGCCCTGCTCAAGCAAGGATGACTGCACTGGTTGGATCATCTGAGTAGGTTGGAAGAACATGTTACACATAGAGCTATCAGAGGGAACAAGATCAACGGGACATCCCAAGCTTCACTGCAAGTGAGATATAAAGGAATTTGAAATTGATCCTTACCAATGGGAAATCTTGGCAAGTGATCATAACAAGTGGCACTATCATCTCCATCGGGGTATTAAAGTCCATGACAGAAGCTGGCTCCTACAGCTTGAAGAAAAAGAGCCTTTAGGAAGCAAGCAGCTCCCAATCAAGATACATACATTTGCAATAACTGCCAAAGATTATGCAAATCTTGGATTGGACTATTCAGTCACATGAGACATGGCAGAACATCTACTTCATAGACTGCAATTCCCACTGTCTCTCATAGACAAAAGGATGCTGACATGACAGTGACTAAAGTAAGGTTCCATTCCTTCTTGTGTAACATCAACACAGTGCTGGATATGGTTCAGTCATGGTTTAATCTGTAATAACTATTTGGAGACAATGGAATTTCACAAGTCTCATCAAAGGCTTAACTGGAAAACAGTGGGGTTGCACAGTGATAACAGGGCCTAATTTAGCCTATGGAATCTTTATTACTGATGTTGATTTAAGAGAAGGAAAGAGCCTAGTTTGAATCTCAGATCTCAGGCAGTCTTTGCCGGGTTGGTGGTTATAAAGATGGAAGCTCTCAATGCTGTTTTATAGTGTCATTTTTCCAAGCACACAGCCACTTTAAATAATCAAAAACACCTCCTTCCTGTGCTCAAATGCATCTTTTCTATGTCAGCCAGAAACAGATAGACAAAGAGAACATCAGTTCCTTTCAGAATTTGATCAGGCAGCAAGTGTGCTGGGAATACTGCTTATTCCCCTGAACACAGCTGTCACATAGGGCTTGTCTTCACTACCGCGGGGAAAGATCAATTTTTATGGCGATCGATTTATCGCGTCTTGTGAGGACGCGATAAATTGATCGCCAGCGCTGCCCCTGTCGACTCCGAAACTCCAGCTCCCCCGGAGGAGTAAGCCGGAGTCGACGGGGGAGCGCACCGCCGACTGCCCTCGCCGTGAGGACGGGAGGTAAATCGGCTGCAGATACGCAAACTTCAGCTACGTGATTCATGTAGCTGAAGTTGCGTATCTGCAGTCGATCCCCTGTCCTAGTGAAGACCAGCCCTTTGTCTCCTTGTGGTCTCTACATCTGATTCTTGTATCCCCCGTCTCTTATCTAAAGCTTTAGATTGTAAGAGCTTCAGGCTGAGACTTTAGTTTGATATCTGTTAGCACACCACTTAGCATGATGGGATCCTGCCTTCACAGCACTACTGCAGTGCACATAACAAATGTCAAGATAATAATTATTTCACTAGTATTTGTTGTATGCCAGAGAAATTTCCCACTTTTGCCATATTGCCTGACCTGTCAGTGCACATCACCATGCTGTAATGGTAAGTGGACTATTTTGACAACTCTCAGTCTTATCCCAATATTTACTGCTTTAAGGAAGTTCAGATCATACTATGTATTTAGTTTGTAAAAAATACCGTGCTCTTTCAGGCATAGATTCTGTAACAGTTTCTTCTGGCTAAATTCAGCCTGTTTTGTGGGATTATAATTTATCCCCTCATAGTCTTCAACCACATTCTCTAATCTCCCACCTCTCCCACTGAAATCTCCCCCTTCAATTTATTTATTTCCCTTCTGACGTATACCTCCTAGCCTTGAGGTTCAGGTCATGATCACCATTTTTAAAAACATGGCCAGGACTCCTTTGGGAGCTATTAATATTCTTTAGGCTACTGAGCGATGCAAGACATGCCTTCCACAGGAGTTTAGTACATGAGCTGAAGAATGTTCCCAACCCCTTCCAAGCCAGAGCACAAGAAATTAGAAGTGGGAAATGAACCTAGGAGATCTACATGTCAGGACACAATCGCTAGATTACCAGTTTTATGTGGTTTTGATCTTGAATATGTCCAGCTCATTCCCGATTGAAGCATGCAAAACTCTGCCATTGGTCTGGCACTTAATTTGCCCCAACTCAGTAAAAAACAAAATAAAAATCTTTGAAGACAATATGCAATGTGATCATGAGCTTCATTAGTCCTTTATCAAAATTGATTTTGACAGCAGCTATGTGCAATGAACACTGTTTTAAGCAGCCACAGCATGGCAGAAATGTACAACATGAGGTGTGAAGGCAGAAGTAAACATAGCTAGTGCCTTCATTAATCAGCCAGGGGTCACTTCAGAGATGTGTTGTCCAGTTGGAGGAGCGATTTAACATTATTAAGGGAACATGGTATGTAATGAAAAAAGTTCTTGAGTTTGTCATTGTAAGCCCTGGGGAAGTGCTGAGGCAGGAGGATTCCCACATCACAGATCAGAGTACTTTATTTAAATTCCTGGTGATTTTTCATATAATTCTGCCATGCTCAATCCCTATCTATGAGGGCAGGAGTTCTTCCTTCAGCTGAGTAACCTCATGGCCCAAAAAAGACAGTGCACATCCATGAAAGAGGAAATCCTTTCCAAGCAGAGCCATGGTAGTATGCTGCAAAGAGTGAGTTCATTTGCATATGCATTATTTGCTTAAGTTCTTTCTCAGCGTTGGAGTTTCCTAAAGCTTTTTTTGTGTGTGTGTGAGATGGTTCTAAAGGCATGGTGTGTTGCAGAGCTGAACTCTGTAGCTTTTTCCTTCCCAGTGCCTTTGTGCAATGGAATCACAGTAGTTTTGGGACTTCTGGGGGCAAGAAGAGGGTCTGAGACTTTCAGTCTATGTGAGTGACAGCTCAGCTCAGAATGCTAAGAACACCAACCCCCACTTGTTATTTTGTAGATGGCATGGGAAACTAACCTTTGTGTAATGTTCCAACCAATCATATATATATATATATATATATGTATATATATATATATTTCAAATAATGCAATCATTACTTCTTCTTTGCCTTCTGGTGCATGTTTACATTTCTTATTTGATATTACAGCATATCGATAAGAAGCCCAGACATTCCAAACATTCTAATTCCTATGTACGTCTTAAAATTACATTAGTGTTTGTGTGTTAATCTACAAGGGGAGCTCTACAGAAACAAATTTTGGAATGTGGACATCTTTTCTCTTCTGTATTTTTAAGTTTTATTCTATCTAAATTGCATTTAAGCAAAGCCAGACATTTACAAAATGAAATACTGAATATGAATGCACTTTATTGTGCTTGTATG
The DNA here is from genome assembly GCA_007922305.1 of Dermatemys mawii. Lineage (NCBI taxonomy): Eukaryota > Metazoa > Chordata > Testudines > Dermatemydidae > Dermatemys > Dermatemys mawii. The sequence continues at coordinate 12,242,401 of ML677333.1, read as the reverse complement.
AAATGCCCACTAGATACAATATGCACTCTTTTTTTTTTTCGGGGGGGACAAGAGTGGATTAGTAGGATTGCTGGGTTCAAGTCCTAACCCAACTATTGATTTACTGTGTTCCCTTTGGCAAGTCACTTAGGCACAGATTTTCAAAGGTAGTTAGGTGCCTAAAAATGCAGATAGACACCTGGGCCTTGATCAGTGGAAGCTAGGAGCCTAAATACCTTTGTAGATGTGGGCCCCAGTGGGATTTTCAAAAGTGCATAGGTGCATAGCTCCCATGAAAATCCCACTAGATGCTTGTGTGCATCTTTAGGCACCTAAATATCTTTAAAAATCTTAATCTCCTCATCTGTAAAATGATGCGTTTGTGGTGAGCATTGATTAATGATTGTAAAGAACTTGGAAATCAATAGTAAAACATTTTTCTATAGCAAGGACCCCTGCAAACGTGCTGATTTTCTTAAATAACTAATTACGTAGCTGGAAGAACTTAGCATTTGCAGTGTTTAATGTATTTCCTATAGCAAGCACAGGAAACTTCAAGGGCAACATGCAGATAATTAGGTATCTTTGTCTGTTTATCAGTGGGAAACTGTCAGGTTTTAAGATCTGCCATTGTGTTAGTGCAAAATAATTATTATCTGAGAACAGTCAGACTAAAGAAGCTCAATCTATTTAGTTGATCTAAGAAAAGGTTAAGAAATGTCATAGTCATGACAAATTCAGATTAGAAGTAAAAGGCACATTTTTAATAATGACAGTAATTAACTGTGGGAACAGCTTTCCCAGAGATGTGGTGGATTCACCATCACTTGAAGTCTTTAAATCAAGATTGGATGTGTATTTAAAATATATGCTCTAGCTCAGCCAGAAAAAAGTTATAGGCTTGATGCAGGAATTTGGGATGAAATTTGAGGGGCTTGTGCTATGCAGGAGGTCAGACTAGATCGGGGTCGGCAACCTTTCAGAAGTGGTGGCCCTGGTCTTCATTTATTCACTCTAATGTTGTGTGCCAGTAATATATTTTAACATTTTAGAAGGTCTCTTTCTATAAGTCTATAATATAGAAGTAAACTATTGTTGTATGTAAAATAAATAAGATTATTAAAATGTTTAAGAAGCTTAATTTAAAATTAAAATGTAGAGCCCCCTGGTCCGGTGGCCAGGATGCAAGTAGTGTGAGTGCCATTAAAAATCATCTCACAGACTGCCTTTGCAATCCCTGCCATAGGGTGCCTACTCCTGGACTAGATGATCAGAATCATCCCTTCTGGCTTTACAGTCTATGAACCATCACTGATTAGTGGCTGATTTGACCATTTGTACTATGGGCTACTGACTTTATTGCATTAAATAAAGATGATTGGTGATGCCACAGACTAGTAATTTACTAATTATCACTTTTTCTTCCATGTGTTTTTATGATGGGATGCCCTCCCTGAACTAGTCCGTTCCCTAACCACTTTCAAATTCTTCCTGAAGATCCCGATGCCTATCAAAACCTGACAACTATTAATGGGTGCACAGAGAGCTAGTGTGAGATAGTTATTTTGAAAATGGTTTATCGTCCTTCCACATCTTTGATTTCCTGCTGAGCTCCTTAGATTTTTGAACTCTTTGGAAGGTGCCTAGCGATGTGACGATGTTGTGAGACAGATAATATACAACAAGAATGCTGCATTTTGCAGCTTGGCCTATGCTTTGCTTTTACGTAGCTGTTTAATAAGTTTTGTTTTGTTTTGTTTTCCAGTCCCTCAGGTTCACGCCCTCCCACTCCTAAGAGTGATTCAGAATTAGTCAGTAAACCTTTGGACAGGGGGATGCAGAATAATAACCCACAAATGCACTGGGCCTGGGGAGAACTACCTCAAGCTGCAAAGGTATCAAACACCACTCCTGTTTCTTTCCTTCCAGTATCTGTGTATTGTTAATAGGGCACATGTACATGCAGGTGCAATATTTCACATTGCTGATGTGTGTGTTTGATTTAAGCTTTTACTTCATACAGGCAAATGAAAGTCAGGATTAAGAACTGAATTAAGTTGAGTCTTGAAAAATGTGGACAAGAAATTAATATCTAATGAGATGGAGAACGGAGTGCCAATGGAGGAATTCAAAGGGGGATGGTGATGCAGTTTGGAGATGGCTTTAGAGGCTGCAGTTGGGATGGGCTGGAGAGGACTTTGTAGATTTTTGGAATGAATGTTCAAGAGGATGAGGTTGCAATGATTGACATGAGAGATGATGAAGACTTGGACAAGAGTTTAGCTGTTGGGACAGAGTAGAAGGGTTAGATCTTTAAAGTATTGCAGGGAAAAAAATGGCAAGTTAGGGACGTGGCCTACAGAGGAAATATTGACGTAGACAAACATTTCTGCTAAATGAGGAAGGCTTTGCATGTAAACACTGTCTACAGAATTGAAGATACTTGGTGTTATTCATATTTGTTACTGATGGAAATAGAGAGCATTCCCGACCAAGATTTCATGAAGTGACTAGATATTTTGGGTGCCCATCTTGAAGTATGTTAAAGGGAGCTGATTTTCAGAAAGTTCAGAGCACCCACCTTCTGACATCAGGCTCTTTCAAGGTGTCTGCAGATGGGCACCCAAAGTCACCAGTTGATTTTGAAATTCTTAGCCCCATCTGTAACTTTGGTTATAGATAGCGGGAGACATCAGTGACTGAAACAACCAGATACTGTACAAAAATGCTGTGTCCCACAATTGCCCCATAGGCGATGCAGAGTAAAATTTTCAAAAGCGCCTATGTCCAATGTCAATGAGACTTAGGTTCCAAAGTCACTTAAGGGGTTTTTGAAAATTTTACCCATCCATCCATCCATCCAACTAAGAGGCACCTTTACTATGGCTTTGTGAGCATATGGATCACAACTGTTCATTTCATGTCACATATTAGAGCTGCATAACAGTGAGTGAGTGCTGAAGTAAATGCAGCATTTGGCACTCAGGATATGGCAGCAGATGGTGCATGTCTAGCTGCTGCATATTCTAACCAATAGGCTGACTCTGACATGACAGCCTTGTGGTGTGTATGCCTGGAACGTTGTCATAATCAAGACCCAAACTAAAATGCTGGTGGTCTGTTGGCAGCTGCTCTACTAAGCAGCAGCTTGACCAAGTAAAGAAAAGAGGGACTTAACTCCTGGGCAATCTAACAGGAGTTGTTCTGAGCGTGGCTTCTCAGAGAATCACTCTTTGTATACCTTTCAATGGGAGCCACAACTTTTATTAGAATGTCTGTTCACTAAAGTCCCAGTGTTGTAGCCACTCAGAGTGTTGCTCCCCTTCTGAAATCAACAAGAGTTCTGCAGACAGAGCATCTATTTAATTGGGCTGTTAAGAACCACTGATGCAGCTAACTGAGGTTTCCAGCTGTAACTGGTTTACCTGAGAATCAGGTTTCAGTGGGCATGAAAATGATAAGTGTTACGGGCCCTATTCTGCTTTCATTCCACGGAATGCCTTTACCTCCCATTGAAATCCAAACCAAACCTGGCAGTGCAAAGTAGAGCTTTGTGTGAATAGACCAGGCTATAAACTCGACAATTTTGTGTCTCTCTTTTTCTCAAGGCTTTCGTTGTACTGATCTGTTTATTTTTTCTCCCAGTCCACTTCTCTACTCAAGGCAAAGGAATCCAGCACAGTGAATGTAAATCCTTCGGAAAGCACTCATTTTCGGGTAATTCAAAGTGAGTCTGCAGCGGAGATAAGCCGCTTGACTGCTTTACCTGCCATTGGACAGGCAGCTGTTGCAGCTTCCGATGAAAATGACCCCCAGCCAGTGCCAGCCGAGATAAATGAACCAGAGATAGAGGCTTTAGGAGCAGCTGCGCCATCACAGCCTGCAAATGAAGAAATCAAACAAGCTGCAGCTTGCTTAGTCCAGCTAACAAGCAAAATAGATTCCCCTTCTAGAAAGAAAGGTAAAGCAGTTGCTCCTGCAATTCTATACACGTGATTTTTTCCCCACAGTGATTAGGCACTTTGTAGCCAGATGAACTAATATATAACACCAGAGCATTTCTGGAGAGACTGAAAGGAGAGCAATATGCCTTTTAACATAAACAACAGCTGAGCATGTGTGTGGAGTGGGTTTTTTAAAAGAGAGCTAGAATGACAGCCAGAGAACTAATTTTCTCCCTTGGTTACTGTAATTAGCAGATCTGTGCAGATAAGCAGGGTTGCAAAACTTGTACTAAATTCTTCCCTATTTCACAAACCCAGGGTTGCAGAATTTTGTGGTCCGAGCATGCTACAGGTTCCTTTTCAGCAGTACCAACAGTCTGCTCTACAGCTGTGCTGCACCACTGCTAGCTTGTGGAATGCCTCTACCTCGAAGCAAAGTTGCAACATGTCCTTTACTTAAAACCGCACAGCAGAATGGTCTAATCACACATAAGCAGTTTCTGTTCTGTTTAGCACACACATAATCCTCTTCAACTGTAATATAACTGTGCCCATTTTATTCCTCTCTAATTTCCAAAGATGATGCTAGATTGTTTTCTGATAAGGGATATAATCTCAGCATGAAGTTTACGCTTTCACAGTATGTGTTTTGGTAGACCCCAAATTCTCCAGTTTGCTAGATTCTTTACATGAGTAGACATTATTACAAACTCATTTCGCAGCCAGTTCCCAAGGGTTCCACATCTGGAAAGGTAGGAGTGATTGAGGTATTCCATCTAGTATGCAGTCATTTGTGTTCCTTCACTTGCCTTTCTTTGATTATGCTTCAGAAATTCAGGGAGTGAGTTGTGTGTTTTGAGTAAAGAATGGTCTGAGTAAGATTCTTAGGAGTTCACCCTTCGTGCAGTCACTCTTCTAGAAGTGGCTACAACAAGAGAGTAAAGATGGTCCATTGGTCAGGGCACTGACCTAGGAGTTGGGAGACCTGTCTTCAAGTCCCTGCCCTTTGTCACCAGGGACAAGTCACTTAGCATCTCTGTGTCTCAGTTTCTTATCTGAAAAATGGGGACATAGTGCTTCTAACTGGACAGGGGTGTTGTGTGGATAAATATATTAGAGAGTGTGAAGTGCTCAGATAACATGGTGACGGGGGCCATATAAGTACCTAAGATAGGCTCATAGAATTTAAGGCCAGAAGGGAACATCATGATCATCTAGTCTGGCCTGCACATTGCAGGCCACAGAACCTCACCCACTCTTGTAATAGACTTATAACCTCTGGCTGAGTTACTGAAGTCCTCAAATCACAATTTAAAGACTTCAAATTACAGAGAATCCACCATTTGCACTAGTTTAAGTCAGCAAGTGACCTGTGTCCCATGCTGCAGAGGAAGGTGCCAGGAGTCCTGTAGTGTCTTTGCCAATCTGACCGGGGGAAAATTCCTTCCCTCCCCAAATATGGCTATCAGTTAGCCCCTGAGCATGTCAGTTACACCCAGGGGCCAGACACCTGGGAAAAAAATTCTCTGTAGTAACTCAGGGCCCTCCTCATCTAGTATCCCATCTCCAGCCGTTGGTGATATTTGCTAGTAGCAGTTGCAGATGAGACACAGGCCATTGTAGGTAACCTCATCATTCCATCCCCTCCATAAACTTATCAAGCTCAGTCTTGAAGCCAGTTAGATTTTTTTTGACTCCACTGCCCCCGCTTGGAAGGCAATTTCAGAACTTCACTCCTCTGATGGTTAGAAACTGTCATCCAATTTAAAGCCTAAACTTGTTGATGTCCAGTTTGTATCCATTTGTTCTTGTGTCAACATTGGCACTTAAGTTAAATAACTCCTTTCCCAGCAAAACCAAACCCATTGTCAAGTTTTCTTTTTGTCCTTCACTTGTTAGGTATCCATGTTAAGTATCCAAATGAGACATCATGTGTAGCCAGCATTGACTTCAGTTGGAACTGTGGGTACTCAGCACCTCTGAAAATTAGTCTTTTGGTGCCTTGCTAAGGGAAAGGTGGGCAAACTACGGCCCGTGGGCCACATCCAGCCTGCAGGCCCCTCCTTACCAGCCCAGGAGCTCCTGGCCAGGGAGGCTCCCTCCAGGCCCTCCCCCAATGTCCCCTTCCCCCAGAGCTTCAGCACACCACATGGGCAGTGCTCTGGGCCACGGCTCCTCCCAGGCAATGCTGCAGTGGCGTGGCTTGCTCCAGCAGTGCTGCACGCTCCTCGGGGGGCAGTGTTTCAGGCTCCGGCAGGCTGCACGGAGCCAGACACTCTGGTCTGAGTGGCATGGTAAGGGGTTGGGCCAGGGCCGTGGGTTGGATAAGGGGCAGAGGATCCCAGGGGGTGGAGGTTCTGGGGGTGCTGGTCAGGGGATGGGGATTGGGTGGGAGGGGGTTGGATAGGGCATGGGAGTCCTGGGGTCTGTCAGAGAGTGGGGGTGTGGATAGGGGCCAGGCAGTCAGGGGCCAGGGAACAGGGGGGTTGGGTAGGGCGTGGGGTCCTGGGGGGCAGTTAGAATGGGGGGGTCTCAGGAGAGGGTGGTCAGGGGACAATGAGCAGGGGGGGATTGGATGGGTCAGGGTTCTGAGGGGGATAGTCAGGGGGTGGGAATTGGGAGGGGATCGGATCGGGGGCGGGGGCTAGGCTCTTTTGGGAGGCCCAGCCTTCCTTACCTGGCCCTCTGTACAATTTTGCAACCCCAATGTGGCTCTCAGGTGAAAAAGTTTGCCCATTCCTGTGCTAAGGCATTGAAAATCAGTGGCCTGTTGTGAAACTTTTGGCCTTCCAGTTTTGTGTCATTGTAGATAATCATTTTTTCATTTAACTATGAATTGTGTGCACGTGCTTTATGTGCTTTGATAGCTTCTTAAGATAAAAGTTTTTTTTAATTCTTGTTGTATATTTGGAAGACATGAATTCATTATTTATTTACTCTGTGTTTGACAGATAAACGAAGCCGGCATCTTGGTGCTGATGGTGTCTATTTAGATGACCTCACCGACATGGATCCAGAAGTTGCTGCGCTTTATTTCCCCAAAAAGTATAACTATTTATTTGGATTAGAGTATATTAGTTAAACCTCCATCTTCTCCCATCAGATTCTTAGCAGGTCTCATTGTGCCAAGTTTATAGGAATACCGGCTGTAAGTAACATTCAGCTAACTGAGAGTCCAGGTCAGAAAAAGATGTTGGGAAGGATACCTAAAATTTATGCAGAGAAAAGATGTGATTCTTAAAACTTCGTAACAGATCTATTCTTGTTCATAAGAAATGTGATAGAAAATGCTAAGAATTATACTCTCACACTGATGTGCAGTTTCCATTAATGTTATTGGGAGTTATGCTGATGGGTCAAGGGCAGTATATGGCTCTTAGCATAAAAGATACTCTAAGGGATATATTTACACAATATGCTTTTCGCCTTGTTTGTTACCTGAAATCACATAAAGTTTAGTATTATTAATATTATTATAGTGATTGACCATCTAGAAATACAAATGATAGAAAATTATTTTTGGATGACACTTATCATACCTTTATTTATGAAAATGTGTTTTCTTCCAAAATATATTATTATAATTTTGGTTTAATTTCCATTAGAGTTTCTTTTAACATTCCCAGATCATATTATAATGATTCTGTTGACAGAAAGCCATTCATCAAGAACCAAAGTGAGAATAATTTGAATAGTATCTTTTTCTGCTTTCTTAAACATTGCCATTGTTAAGGATGGACTATTAATACTGAAACAAAATAGTGGTAGATTGAAAAAGAGAGAGATTGTGCTGCAAATTCTTTTCTCAAATACCCTGTTATAACTCTGGAAGTTATTGTAACAGGGACAGAATTTTGTCCCAGTATGTTCTAGTAAATAATGACTGATCTACAGAGATCTTGATACAATGTAAGTATTTAAGGATGATCATTTTTTACCAAAACAATTGGATCAATACAGCGTATAGTCTGGATGCAGTTATACAGATACATTATGGTGGAATATCTTATTTCCCTTCTTATAGCTATGTTGGTAAAAGCACTATTATACCGGTGTAACTGTTTTCATGGTAGTGGGGATTGCACCTCTCTGTAATGGTATGGTTAAGCAGTACAACCTTTGTATATAGATGAGACCTGAGAAAAGCCATTCATTTAAATTCCTTGCCAAAGGGCTGGTCTTCACTAGCGCGGGGGATCGACTGTAGATACGCATTTCAGCTACGTTAATAACGTAGCTGAAATCGGCATATCTACAGCTGACTTACCTGCCATCCTCACGGCGGTGGCGGTCGGCGGTGCGCTCCCCCGTCAACTCCAGCTTGTGCCTTTTGGCGAGCTGGAGTTACAGAGTCGATGGGGGTGCCGCTGGCGATCGATTTATCGTGTCTTGACGAGACGCGATAAATCGATCGCCATAAGATCGATCTCTCATGGCTCTAGTGAAGACAAGCCCAAAGAGAAGTGATTTCCTGTTATGTCGGAGAATCACACAGTTTAATGTTGTTTGCCTTAGGGAATGGCTATACTTGCAGATGTAGAAAGCTGGGAATTAAATCAGCCTTCGGAGACCACAGTGGGGAAAACGCTGCCGTGTTTACACTGTCATCTGGAAACACACTGGCATGGCCACATTAGCAGCTCTTGTAATGCCACAAAGAGCAGTGAATTGTGGTAGCTATCCCAGTATGCAAGTGGCTTCAACGTGCTTTAGAAATGTGGGGGGCGTGGATTGTGAGAGGGAGTGTGTTGTGTGTATGTGGGGGGAAAGACAGTGTGTTGTGGGGGGGGGGGGCTGAGAGCATGTCAGCTTGCTGTTTTGTAAGTTCACACAGCAGACCCCTCTCCCACTCTCTCTCACACACCCTCACAGCAGCAGCATTCCACACTAATGGCTTGCTTTGTCTGAGAGCAGATAAGCATGCCCTCTGTCAGAAACAGAGCTTTCAAAACAATGAGGAGGATGGCCACTTGACTTCAGGGGATTACAAGAGATTTCCAGAGGCCAGTCACAGTGCAGTAACCTAACACCTCGTCCACACTGATGCCTGGGCATTTCAAGCTTTATGCCTCTTGTGGAGGTGGATTACCAGGAGTGCTCCAGCTGCAGAGTCCAGGCAAAATACGTGTCTTGCCAGTGTGGACACACTGGGAGTTAGGGTGCCCAGGGCTGCTTTAATGCGCTCTAATTTGCAAGTGTAGCCAAGCCCTAAGTGTGTGCACGATGTGGGTTTGGGCTTGTGAAGGGAGAGAATTTGGGAATGATACAGATCAGAAAACAATGAAGACTGAAAGGCTGTTTTTCCCCCCCACAGCGATGATAATAGTCCACACGGAAAGAACGCAAATGAAAATGGACCACGGTCAGCCAATCAGTCCCCTCACTCTGGTGGAAGTTCAGGTGTTGACAGTGGTGTTGAAGGCGTCTCGGATGGAATAAGAGACTTGCCTTCAATTGCCATTTCACTCTGTGGAGGTCTTAGTGATGACAAAGAGATAACGAAAGGTACAGAATGATTCTGTACCTTATGATTGCATGTTGTTAGTCAACTCTCAGCTCCTGTTAAAAAGGAAACAGTGCACTCTTGTGGCTAGAGGTAGGAATTTAAGGCCGAGGGAGTATGTAGCTCTTCTTATTTGGATAAAAATAAAAATGTCAGACGTTCTAGGGTTATTAATACTATATTACCGATTTTAACTTACTGTAATATATTTTGGAAATTACTGTATTTACAGGTTCACTTCATGCAACAGTAATAAAGGCATTTACCATTTATTATGCCTTTTACTGCAATGTATAATTGGTAAATTCCCAGCTATCACTACTATAGACAGGTAGGATGGCGTAATGGTTAGGGTGCTAGCCTGGGACTTGGAAGGCGTAGATTCTATTTTCAGCTTCAGCACAGACTTCCTGTGTGATCTTTGACAAGTCATTAGTCTCTCTGCACTTTGGTTCCCTGTCTGTAAAACGGAGATAACAGCTCTTCCCTGCCTCACAGGAGTTTTGTGAGGGTAAATACCTCAAAGACCTTGTGGTGCTCAGATACGAGTCATGGGAGCCCTTGGAATGTCTAAGACTGACACTGCTCAGAGCACTGTTTAGAAACTAGAAGTTTAACTATTCCATATAGAGGGTAATTTACGAGAAAGTAGTTCTATTTATTATTTTGTTAATAATCCAAATAATTGTGATTCTTGAAGGCAAGGAGGCGAAGGGGCTGTTTGTCCAGGAGGATGCATTTTCATTTTCCTCCAGGCCTTGCAAGTATTGATCAGGTTTCTGGCTGGGGCTGTAGCTCTACATCGACTCCATCAACACCTGTTCGTAATTAGCCAGAGAAGGTCACTGAAGAGGCAGATCCTTACCCAGGTGTGAAAGGCCTGATCCTGCAATGTCTGATCACCGAAGCTTTCATTGAGCACCTCCTGTGAGGAGTTAAGGGCAGTCAGCAGCTCACAGGAAATACCCAGCACCTTGCAAGATTGGGGCTCTAAGCCCTGTCTCCATAGTGCTGCTAGTCTTTGCCACCCCTGTCATGAAGGACTGATCCTGAGCCTGAAACTTAGCTCTTCAGGATGTTTTAATGCTAGTTGTCTGGGGTAGGTTGTCTCATTGCAAATACTGTACTTATGTGAGTATGTTTGAAATATTTCCAACAGATCAGTTCTTAGAACAAGCAGTAACATATCAGCAGTTTGTGGACAATCCTGCTATCATTGACGACCCCAACCTTGTGGTTAAGATTGGAAATAAGTAAGTACATTTCAGAAGGCAAAGTCTGGACAATGTGGGAAAAGCACTTGTGTGTTTTTAGTGCTACCATAAGGCTTATACCAGTTGCACCATTGCTAAACAAATGGGTACTCATTTTCCTACTGTAGATTTACCCTAGAGATTCAAAGCCAGTTACAGCTAATTAAGTAACTAATTTGGATTTTAAAGAGCTAGTATTGAATGCAGATAGTGTTGACACTCAATACCTAGAGTAAAAATAAAATAGACTATAAACTTGCCAAGACATTAATTCAGTACAATTGAATGATGAATATTTATGGAGAAATCATAATCAGCCTTTAGCCATCCTATATGCAGAGAAAGAACCTACATCCACAGAATATATTATTCCCTCACCTCTCTGCTGACTCATTGTGTGATTTTGGACAAGTTGCTTAATTTCTTGCCTGAGTTTCCTGATCTGTAAAATGGGGATAATACCACTTACCTAACTCACAAAGGGGTAGTGAGGAGAGGACTGATTAGGTAAGGTGCTGGAGACCTCGAGTGTGGTGCTGTGAAGACGTTGCCCTCATGGACAGGTGGGTGGCACTGCTGAGGATTTAGCTTCCTAACTGTAATGGGAGTTGCAGGCCCTCAGCACACCACAGAAGAAAGTCAGCACCTCATAGTACCCAAACATTTGAAGGGGCAAAGAGCAATACAGGTGGCTCGTAGAAAATGTAGGTCCCTGAGGTATGGTACAGATATGAGGAATGGATGAGAAATACAGTTTCTGCTTGGGCTTAGCTTTTCTTTCATGATCTCCTATGTGACTTCTCATCCTGTGGAATTGTGGTATAGTAAATATGGACTGTTCTAGTACTGGAAAAACATTTACACCAGGTACATACACAAGGGAAGTGCCAAGAAGAGGATTGATATTTGTAAATTTGGTCAACCTTTATAGCAATTCAGAGGAGGAGGGTTCCCCAGCCAGCAAGCCAGAGTCTTTAACCAGCTTCTTTGAATATTAACCTCATTGTGAATAAGTAAAGTATGATGTTAATGTTTTACTGGAACTTTGTCTTAATAAATAGACACAACCAAAATAGTCTGAGACCAGATCTACACTACCCGCTGGATTGGCGGATAGAGATCGATCTTTCAGGGATTGATTTATTGCGTCTCGTGTAGATGCGATAAATTGATCCCCGAGCTCTCTCCCGTCAACTCCGGAACTCCACCGCACTGAGAGGCACAGGCAGAGTCGATGGGGGAACAGCAGCAGTCGACTCAGTGCTGTGGAAATGCCGAGGTAAGTCGACCTGAATACATTGACTTCAGCTACGCTATTCACACAGCTGAAGTTGCGTATGTTAGGTCGACGCCCCTCCCTCCCCGCAGTGTAGACCAGGACTAAGTAGAACATGGATTTGCAGATCCAAATCTGAACGTCATGGCTTTATTCTTTAGTTTAAATAAACTCCATTGCTTTAACTGACTGTACAACTAGTGTTAGGCTGTGGATTGGGATTGATGGTATTACAAAACGTAACAGTACACAAACTTTTTTGATTTCCCAGGTACTACAACTGGACAACAGCTGCTCCACTTCTATTGGCAATGCAAGCATTCCAGAAACCTTTGCCAAAGGTGAGATTAAACATGAAAGTCAGTTGGGAAAGCATGAGATGTGGTGTTTTTCATTTCATGAACTGAAATTCAAGAAGGCAGAGAAGGCAACTGTATTTCACAGGAGACTCTGCACATCAGTAGGAGCCATTCACACATAACTAGTCACATAGCTTGTGCTGACAACATAGGGCCAAATTCAACCCAAATTTAAGCGGGACTAAGAGCTTGTTTACATAGGAAGTTAGTGCGCAGCAAACTAGGCTGTGAATGTACAACACCCTACCTACCTCGCACTAAATCCCATAGGGAAGTAGTGTAGTAAGCTAAAGTGTACAAAGGCACTTCTAATGTGCAGTAAGAGTGTCCACAAAGGGAGTTAGTGCAAACTGGCTAGTGAGCTATAAATTCACACTCTGCCTTGTTTCGCTGTGTGTAAGATAACCCCTCAATTTGGTCTATACTGTATTTATTTGCTAGCTTATAAAAATTCAGAAACTATCTAGAGGATTATAAGGTCCAAAAGAGAATGACCCTTCTTTTCAATTTATCCTCCCCTTTCTCCTTTGATTAATATTCACTGCCTTGTAACCATAGGTTATATTTACAGATAACTGTGTGCTGTAATTGAATATTTGGTGTCTGTACCTTCTGTTGTGTCTGCAGAGAGTATAAATGTTCGCTTTCAGTGAGTGAGAGAGAGGGGGGTGAGGGCAGGTCTGAACTTACAAGATAGCATGCTGACACTCTCAGCACCCCAAAACCCCACACTTTGGCCCCTCACATACACACAACAGATTCCCTGTCACACTCCGCCCCAACCCCCACATTTGAAAAGTATGTTGCAGCCACTTGAATGCTGGGATAGCTGCCCATAATGCACCGCTCCCAGTGTAGCTGCAAGTGCTGCAAATGTGGCCATGCCAATGCACTTGCAGCTGCCAGTGTGGACAGCCTACAGCGCTTTCCCTAGTGCGCTCTCCAGTGGCTGGTTTAACCCAAAGCGCTCTACAGCTGGAAGTGTAGCCAAGCCCTGAGTAGTCCTGTTGAAGTCAGTGGAACTAGACACGTGCTCCAAGTTAGGCATGTGTGTAACTATCTTGTTGAATTGGAGCCATTAATCTCAACAATTCAGATCTTGACTCAAGCTGTTCCTCTGCTTTTCTGATTTCTTTAAAAGAAGCTGCCATTTATCTCACTATCTTTCTCTGGGTGACCACATCTTGAATGTTGTATGCAGATGTGGTCACCCCAGTTAAAAAAAGATAGATTGGAACGGAAAAAGTTTAAGAAAAGGGCAGCAAAAATTATTAGGGGTATTCCATATGAGGAGCAATTAAGAAGACTGGAACATTTCGGCTTGGAAAAGAGATGACTAAGGGGGAATATGATAGAGGTCTATAAAATCATGGCTGATGTGGAGAAAGTAAATAAGGAAGGGTTATTTACTTCTTCTCATAACACAAGAATTAGGGGTCACCAAATGAAATTAATAGGCAGCAGTTTTAAAATAAACAAAATGAAGTATTTTTTCATATAATGCATGTCAACTGTGGAACTCCTTGGCAGAGGATGTTGTGAAGACCAAGATTAAAACAGGGTTCAAATAAGAACTAGATAGTTCATGGAGGATAGGTCCATCAAAGGCTATTAGCCAGGATGGGCAGAGATAGTGTCCCTAGCCTCTGTTTGCCGGAAGCTAGGAATTGGCAACAGGGGATGGGTCACTTGATGATTACCTATTGTCTTCGTTTCCTCTGGAGCACCTGGCATTGGCCACTGTTGGAAGACAAGATACTGGGCTAGATAGATCTTTGGTCTGACCCAGTGTAGCTGTTATTATGTTCTTATGCATTTTAGATGCAGCAGTAAAGGGGAACCTTTGAAAACCTAATATAGTTAGAGAGAGACAGATGGACACTGTACCTGAACTTGCTTTTCATCTTTCTAAATACTAATAGAATTTAGATTTGAGTGTGGTTTGTCTTACAAGATCCCTTATCATCTACACCAGGGGTAGGCAACGTATGGCACAGCGCTGAAGGCGGCACGCGAGCTGATTTTCAGTGGCACTCACACTGCCCAGGTTCTGGCCACTTGTCCAGAGGGCTCTGCATTTTAATTTAATTTTAAATGAAGCTTTTAAAATGTTTTAAAAACCTTATTTACTTTACATGCAATAATAGTTTAGTTATATATTATAGCCTTATAGAAAGAGATCTTCTAAAAACATTAAAATGTATTACTGGCATGCAAAACCTTAAATTAAAGTGAATAAATGGAGACTCAGCACACCACTTCCGAAAGGTTGTCGACCCCTGATCTACACCATTTTACACTGATCTTTGGAGAGAAAGGGCAAAATCAGTGGAAAGCTGGTTGCAACCTTAAATGAGGCGAGGCCGTCATATATTTCCATAAAAATGTGCTCCTCCCTGAGTAGTCCTATAGGCAGATTGCAAAACATCACAGACATCCTTGTAGTTTTAGTAGTGAGGCCAAGGGCTCATGGGTGTGAAAACTAAATCCTTTCACCCTTGGAAATGATCACTCCATGTCATGGATCAGACATGTTGGGTGTTGAGTGACTGAAAGAAAATATGTGCTGTTGCCCTCCAGACTATATCTCTGGATAAATAACTTGAGAGTCTAGTCCTTGTCAATCCAGCACATGCCATCACTAAATTCATATTAAAATAGTAACTCCACTACTCCCCCCAAATTAATGATAAATACAAATGTTAGCTAGTAACCCACCATCTTGCCCTTTAGTCTGTAGCCTTTATACCTCAGACCTCTTCCAAAAAGCTGGTCACCTGATTTTTTTATATTTTTTGTAACTTACAATTTTCACTAAACAACCTCAAATCAGACTATTATTTACCCATGCTAGACATTATACTAATGCCATTTATGCTTTCTTTTTCTTTTTTGGTTTGATCTCCTTTTCTTTTTCCTTTAAAAACTCCTCAAGTATTCATGCTTAAGTTACTTCCGTGCAGTTCTGGATGCCATTAGGTTTTGCTTTTATAAAATTTATGGCCCACGGACAGTATGTTTCTTTTTCTTCTGTTTATCCTTGGTTGAAATTGTGTTCATCATTTTCCTTTGTTTGCATGTGTCAGGTTGTCCCTTTCTTTTGTTCCATTATTTATGTTACCATCCATTTATCCCAGGCCACTGTGGAATCTATTATGAGGGATAAGATGCCCAAGAAAGGCGGAAGATGGTGGTTTTCATGGCGAGGGAGGAATAGCACGATTAAAGAGGTAAGTTTAAAAAGCAGATGGAGTTAGTTTATGGCTGAGGTTTGAATCTCATGTATCTTACATGTGCATCCTCCAGCGGTTGTGCTTCTGTAGACAGTACAATACCCAGTTTGATTTAGGACACACAAGAAAAGCATTTAATCCAGAGCCCATAACTCAGTGGATAAGACCTTAGCTAAAACATTTGTCTATTTCACTTCTACATTTGTATTCACTGCATCTACCTTTGGCAGCATAATCTAATAGATTAGTCAGGGACATGGCAGCCAAGAACTGATGAGTTCTTATCCTGGTTGTGCGATTAACTTAATGTATGTCATTGGGCAAGTTGCTCACCCTGTCTACAGTTCTGCTTCCACATTTGAAGGATAATGATATTTATTACTAGAGATGGTTCGAAAATTACAACAAAAGCTAAATTTGGATGAAAAAAATAATAAAAGTAATGTTTCATCACTTTTTGTTAACCATCCCCCACCAGCCCATTTTCCAACAATCTCTGGAGATTGGGTGCTTTAATTACATCTTCAAAGCTGTTTATGAACATTGAAGCACTGTGTAAGTGCTATAATAACCACTGTTCTTTGCCCCTTAGACAGATTTAATCTCTAAAACTGCTAATAAAAATCTGTCTTCATTTAATTTTTAAAAAGTTGAAATATCTGGTACTTGAGTTTTCTAAGTCTACGTAAAATAGTCATTCTTGTGAACTTTAGTTATGAGCTTCATATAATTGGTTTTCTTGCCATATTTTTCTGCAACTTACTGAATTCTAAGAATGACTGCCTTCTTGGAAGCGTTCCTTTGTAAACTGAGCTGTGACGGCTACAGTTAGGTAGAAAAAGCTTTAGTTAATGCTGTTCATTTGTTTCCATGGTAGCCTCATGTAACTTTCATAATTTGAGATGAAATTGTAAGAGCTGAGTCTGTCCAAAGTAGGTTTGGTTAGAAGGTTTTGTTAATGGTTAATGGAGTTTCTGTGCAGTGAGTGGCTACAGGATTAGTCCCACAATTTCCACCAATTCTTGCCATTTGAAATAAGATTTCCCTGTATCTACCACGGAAAAACAAATTTCAGTTTTTCCTATGGTTTATACTTGCAAGTATTATAGTGCTCTGTATAAATATTTTCCTACAGTAAACCCTTGATTTTTTTTATCATATACATGCACAGAACCAAGTCTTGGTTGCCTTTCTCACATTTATAGTCTTGGTGAAAGGATACCTGCCTGAGTGAAGCAAGCAGGATTTGGCCCACGAGATTATGTCCTCTCTCTCTGTCTACTATGGAATTCACAACTTCTCATATGTGTTTTAGGAAACCAAGCCAACGCAAGGTTTGCGTGAGAATGCGCTTACTGCAGAAGAGGAGCCATCACAAATGAGCATTGCAGACAGGTGCGCAAAAAGAGGGCTATTGCCAAATCAACTCTGGACCATTTAAAAATGAAAGCAGGATACTTCAAGTCTTTGAATGGCAGAGCAGGGGCCGTAATGAAATCTGGTTGAGATTTGAAATCTGTTATGCTATCCTATCTCTGTATTTGATCCCTTAATATTGGTGAAATTCACCCATGGTAAAATCCACTTCACCTCCATAAAGCCTAAGCAGATGAGGTATAGGGGGATTCTATGCAGGGCCAAGTTGTGGGGCTGCAGTACTTTAATGAGCCTTTTCCAAACTTATTAAGTCTGTAAAACTGGACTTTCTTGTTCTGGCATTTCCATGACTACTCTCTCTCTCCTTATGTGTTATCCCTTCTATTTTCAATCCTGGCCAGATGCAGGAAGTTTAGAAGCGCCTACAAATAAATAATAATCGGGCGGATGATCTTCCAAAGCTTTTTGCACCTCGCTGAAGGCAAAATGTTCCAGATCCCTTTAATGCCCCCTGACTTATGAAAATCTGCACAGTCTGATACCTCTACATACCTGCGGATACCTCTACATACCTGTGGAGGCTTAGTAGCATAAGCCATTCCTTTCAGAGGGATTCTTATACCATCTCTCTCATGCAGTGGACAAGAAACTCACAGCTTTCTATAACTTCTTCTTCCAGGGAGAAGCAGAAGAAGGGGTTTCAAAGCCAGCAGATCCTGGCTTTGAAATTTTTGCAGCTCTCATAGTATCCCTTGCTGGCCCCAGAATTTTCCACTTAGGGAGAATTCTGCAGGGCCAGCATTAAGTTACCTGCTGAAGTCCCCTGGGGATGAAGAAGCAGAGAGTAGCTGTCTCCTGCCTGGTCTCTTTTTGTACAGCCCACATCCCATGGAGGTGCAACCGAGTGGCTTACTATGAACACAGCAGTGCCCACTTCCATGCTGTCCTCACTCAGATCTGCGAGACGGGGTAGTAAGACCGAGATTCAATTACAGCTTACACAGGCTAAATTAGCTTAAGGCTTTTTGGAGACTGACGTTGCAATCTAGGAGAACAAGCTGGAATGAGGAGCCACCAGTGCTTAATTTGTGCCAGGCCTTGCCAGGGCAGAGCCCCGGCACCTCTAAAGATTCACAGCCCCGGCGCCTTTGCTGAATAAATGAAAAAAAATTGCTTTAGCCTCAGCACCTCTTTCATTACTAAGTAAGCACTAGGAGCCACTTTTTGTTTTGGAGACCAAAGACTGACAGGTTAAATGTGTGGCACATAAACTGCTGCCTCAATAACATACATTATCCCAGATCTGCAAGATCCATGAGTGAACCTGAGAGGACACATTCCTCATCAGGGATGTTTGGTTCTGTTGTCCTTTACATATTTGTTTAAAGACCCAGCCTTAAAACAGTATTGGAACGTCAGTCAGACTTGACTCCTTAATTACTCTTTCATATTTGAGTTTTAACTGACTTCAGAAACATCAGGAAGAATTCGTTGCTGAAAACCATTCTGTGGTAAATAGAATATTGAGTAGCAAGCAGTTTTTAGGCCAGATATAGCAACCAGAGGGTCAGGCAGGCTATAGCTTTAGATGCTGCCAATCACAACATGCAGTATTTATAACACCAGGGTCAGGACTTCCCAACAACATGCAGAACCCAGCTGTGATGGAAGAGAGTGTGAACGGTGATATATTAAAGATCACATTGGCAGTATGTTAAGAATATTTGAAGCTACCACCTAATATGACAGTTCTATTTACCATTAAAATTCTTTCTTCTGTGAAAAATTTTCCTTGACAGGTTTTTAGAAACAATTGTGGTAGGAAAAATAGCTTTATAATGATGCATATTTAAACTAATATCGTGCACATGAACAAAAAGTTGCTGGCATTTCATTTTAACATTTTAAGTAGGGCAGTCCTGCCAAAGTTGTCAGTAAAAAAAAATAATCCCATTGACAAAAATTGCTGCTTTCACAAAGAATGGATGGTGCAAGTTATTTTCCATAAGAAAGTTGCATTAGTCATGTTATGGGTTTATTCTCTAATTGCTGTACTCTTCATAGATTAAAGACATTATTTTCTTTTCTTCTTTTCCCCCTTAGAATGTAGCTCCTTTGTAGTTGCTCACATTAGCTAACAGATTTGATACCTTGTTTGAGTTTTTTAATGAGTCAACATAGACTATAATTTAAGTCTGTTAATTTAAAGTGACAATACTAGCATATAGACAAGTAAATGACTCGAAGAATCTAAATATTAATAATGGAAGATGTGCGTGAATGAGAATTCAGCACTTCATTGATATATTTTTAAAGTCATGTTGTAAATAACCTCCCAAGAGACAGTACTTAGAAGCAGAGAATCAGTTGACTTATTCAGTGAGTCAGTGGTAATGTATTGTTAATGGATACCCAAATGCATTTACTGACAAGTGATAGCATCGTTTTGTGTGTGTGTGTTGTTCCAGAATAAAGGATGAATCTTCTTCAAGTGATGAAGACCCGAGAACTGCAAAACCAAACATTGGGTCATTACAAACAAACTCAAGTCATCTCTCATTATTGTCAGGAATCAGTTACAAAAAGACCCTTCGACTCACTTCTGACCAGCTTGTGAGTTATTTTTACATATTCTTACGGAAATGTCACTTCTAGCACAACATGCACAATGCAGTTATACTAGCTCTTATGAAATTTTAAAAAATGTCTTAATGTTTGAAGTAAATCTCCTGCTTAACGTAAAAGGTGGTGTGTTGACAAATCAGGAGATTGAGGTCTTCCAAAATGGCAGCCTACAGTTAAACTCTGAAGTCTGTATTAAGACACCTAAATAAGAGACCTGGTTTTCAAAAGTGCTTAGCACCCAACCTGTCAGGAGTTTGCGTATGTTGTGTGTCATAGATGAAATTCTGTACTCTGCCTCTAGGAGACATGGTGCAGAACTGGCAGCACAGGTGTGAATGTGAGTGGTTTTAAGGGACCTTTGTACTCTCCCTATCTGGGCTACTTTTGGAGATGAAGAGGCCCTGGGAATAATTTAGACAGTGCTGGGGGACTGTCTAAGTTAGGGCAGCCCCCTGAACTGCTTGAAGGCTTGCGGTGCTGCCCAGAGTCATCACAGTGATGTGTTCTGTGGTCCTTTGCCTGATACATCCATCTGACTCCATTCCTGTTCCCAGCATGCCCCCTATGCCAAGTTTTGTAAGGGAGTCCTCAGAGGACAGCCTTAGGCTGTTGTGCACAAGAAGAAATGAGGCGTTTAAAGCTCCTTTATGCTGCTCCAGCTCTTTTATCCAACTTAAAGGGGCCAGACTCTGTGTGTGTGTGTGTGCACGTGCGCATGCGTACAGATGTCTGTGTGTGTGATGCGCATGCATACAGACATCTGTGCGTGTGGGTGCGCATGCATACAGATGTATGTGTGAGTATTTCTCTCTTTCTTTCCCCCTCACGCACATAGACACAAACACAAGACAGCAGCCTTTCAAAGAGCTGTTTATGAATTT
Organism: Dermatemys mawii; assembly: GCA_007922305.1. Lineage (NCBI taxonomy): Eukaryota > Metazoa > Chordata > Testudines > Dermatemydidae > Dermatemys > Dermatemys mawii. Next base: position 12,221,971 of record ML677333.1, on the reverse strand, counting down.
AGCGTGACCAGGACCATATTAATTTGAGTTCCTCTGCACAGAGGTGTTGTGACTAATGCTGATAAATAATGCTGTTGCTGTTCAAGCCCAGGGTACTAATATTTGATTTGGAAAATTTTGTTATTTAGAAAAATGCATTTTCTCATATCCACACACGCAGCTAATTAATTTTCAGAAGTAAACACGCTTGTGGAATACAACATTGAGCAGCCCACCACTCCCAGGTGGCTAAATGAGTAGTTGGTAAGAGTACCAACTGTAGTTGGTAAGAGGTTTATAATTTGCCTTAAGAGACAGATATGGCTTATTGGTTGTATTCTGTAACAAACTCAGAGTAGGAGCATACAAACTGAGAGCAGGGGTATACACAGCTAGGGGGGCTTATTTTTCAGATGCAGTAGTTTTGCAGGGGCTTGAAGCCAAATCTGTTTTTTGCTGCCATGAACACTTCAGGCCATACCGTGCCACTGATCGGAAAGCAGAACTCCTTATTGTTTTTAATTCAGCTTATGAATCAAGGGCACAGTGTGGCCCTTGCAGCCAAACTCTGCTTTCATTATTCAGTAGATGGTCCCATGAGAGAAAGGAGATTAACACATGTCTAAGGAAATGCATGTCCCATTTGTGTTTATACTATTCTGTCCATTTCACCTGCACAGTTTGATCTTGCTAATAACATTTCACAGAAAAGTCTAAAGCTCAAGAATGGCCCTAATGATGTGATCTTTAGTGTTACGACACAATATCAAGGCACATGCCGCTGTGAAGGCACCATCTACTTATGGAATTGGGATGACAAGGTTATTATTTCTGACATCGATGGAACTATCACAAGGTAAGCTGACAAATGGGGCAAGATTTTACCTGCCAGGCAATAACGTCTTCAGGCTCAAAAAATCATTATTGACATAGGGTTGGGGCAAGGAACCATCGTGTTCAGGCTTTGAATCTTCATGTTTAACCTGCTTTTCCAATGAAGCAAAAAATGTAGGGGGGCTCCTCTTACATTGACTGGACTGTTAAAGGCTGGTATGTGCCATCCTGTTGATCTGCTTGTTACTTTTAGGCTTGTCTGTGGTGCTTATCGCAGTAGTATCTGGACACCTCTCACACATTCATAAGTTCATTGTCATGTCCCATCTGGAGTGATGTTCATTCTGGTTTTAGAGAGATGACAAATTTCAGAGCTAATCTAGTGGGGCAAGGCAGTGTGATCTAGTGGACAAGACACCAGAATAGGAGTCAGGGGATCTGAGGTTTATATCTGCCACTGAGCTGATTGGGTATTTGACTATGTCACTTCACCGCTTTGTGCCTCTGCTTCCCATCCCACCACCATGGCACACTGTCTGTCTTTTCTCTTTGGATTGTGAGCTTGTCAAGACAGGGACTGTCTGATTGTATCTGTGCAATGCCTTTCATGGTGGAGCTCTCCATCTTGGTTGGGGCCTTTGTGTGCTACATAACATAAATAATAATACTAAATTCATTATACTTACAACGGGGAATGCCACTGGAACCAGTAAAGCTATTTCCCCCATTTTATAGATGGGAATGTAGATGCCTAACTACCAGTGAAATCAATGGGTGCTAGATGCCTGTGAGGATCTGGGCCACAAGGATTAAGCTATTTGCCAAAGTCACACAAAAGATATGTGCCATATCTTGGGCTGAAACCCTGATCTCTTGAATCTCAGGCCAGTGCATTAGCCCACTCTGCTTGTCAAATACACATTCTCCTATGTGTTCATCAGTATAATCTTTTCTTTAAAAAAACATTTAAAGGCGCTTCTGCCTGTTCTTTGGAAGTTATTTCTTGCAGTGCATTTGCTCTCTTTTTCCCCATCTTTATTCAGGTCAGATACTTTAGGTCATATTTTGCCCACTCTTGGAAAGGATTGGACGCACCAAGGGATTGCAAAGTTGTACCATAAAGTGAGCCAGTAAGTATTCAGCAAATCTTTTTGTGTTAATTTCTCTCCATTTAAATGCAAAACCAGATGCCTGTTCACAGCTCCAGGTGTCCTAGCAACTGTTTACAAGACTGTGAATATAAGAAATGGATAAATTAGACTCACAACAGGAAATTGGACAGGATAAGTAAGATCAGGCTAAACGGTGAAGGACCTTAAAAGTGAGGACAGGAACTTGTACTTAATGCAGTGATGAAGAGAGAACCTGTAGAGGGATGCAAAGAGCTGATGGAGGAGGGAAGGTTGATGACATCAGTATCAGAGAGAAGATTATGGTAGTCAAAGTGCAAGGTAAGGGCCTTTGCTATGACAAAGACCCACAGGTGGGTAACATTTAAAGTAAGGTTGATGCACATTGTTGCTACATGCATAATGTCTCTTCTTAAGAGGACTCATTTCAGCAAATGGGAGGGATGTGATGCAAATACACAGAGCCAGATTTTACGTGGGGGCCATACGAATCTCTATATAGATTCTCCTCTACTGGTATAAATTAGTGAATTCATTAGTAATACTTTGTAAGTTCTTATGGTATAAAGAGGTTAAAGATCTGAATCTCTAATAGTCATGACTTATGTCCTAGGCAAATAAAATATCACAATTGTGAAAATGTCCATTTTATTATTAAAGTAATTTCTTCCTGGTTTGTTTGTTTGTGTAATAGAAACGGGTACAAATTTCTGTATTGCTCGGCACGTGCTATAGGAATGGCAGACATGACCAGAGGATATTTGCACTGGGTCAACGAACGAGGAACAGAGCTACCTCAAGGACCTGTGTTGTTAAGTCCAAGCAGCTTGTTCTCAGCCTTTCACAGGTATCATTAGATAGTAGCTTGTACCCAGTACAAAATTGACCAATTTAAATTATTCTCAGAGTTTCCAGTAGGAGTTGATGCAGCCTTTTGTTGAAGACCAACCTCTAGTAGACAACCAGAGTTTGCTAGTATCTTAGGGCTGGGCTACGTGAATAGCATAGCTGAAGTCGCAGTATTTTAGGTCGACTTACCTGGCTGTCCTTGCAGTTGTGAGTCAACTGCGGCCGGCCCCCTGTCCACTCCACTTCTGCCTCTTGCCGAGGTGGAGTGGAGGAGTTGATTGAGGGATCGATTTATCGCGTCTAGATGAGTTGCAATAAATTGATCCCTGATACATGGAGCACTACCCGCCAATCTGGCGGGTAGTCTAGCCATACACCTTAGATGGTTACTTAAGACAGAGCTCATTTTACAGTGGTAGCCATTAAAAATTCAGCATTTATCAACAGATACCACCTGTTCACTGTACAGGTACTATAAATATTTCCTGTTATCAGTACCTTCATGAATGCTGACTTTTTAATGGCAATCATTGTGCAATGTCTGTCAGACAGTGTATATGTTTTATATGAATCTTTTTTACAGAAGAGTATTGATCAATTTCAGTGGTTTTTGAGGAGCTACTTAACAAAAATGTTACATTCAGTTTCATGTGGAAAGGCATATTTTACTGAACCATATCACAGAATGTTATAAAGAGAATGTGGTTCTTTCTGATTGTGAAACTAAACTGTGTGGACATGGAAACCGAATATAATAAGTTTAAGCACATAGCTTAACACATCACATAGGCAGTGAAGCTAGTATCTATTTTCTACTTCAATGAAGCTTGTTAAGTGACTACTGAAAATATTGTGGGTTGTTTTAAGTGCTGCTATGAAAAAGTTTATTTCATTAAAATTGTTAATGGAATGTTCTTTGAAATGTTCTACTGTGTTCTACGACAGTATGCTATGTATCAATCATATCACTCAGCATATTCTAAATTTGGGTACTCTATATGTGGAAGACCTTGGAGATGTTGTAGCTAGGGATAATAAAAGAGTAGCTTTCGTTGTCTTCCACTCTCCATGTCAGATATCTTCAAATATTACTGCTTTCTGCATATATTTTAGATAACTGGTCAAAGGGTATCCCATCTATCTCCCCACATAAATGCTTTTAGTAGCAGTGACATATATGCTGTCACAAAGCAACTGCATGTGAGTCATTCTTAGTGATAGATTTAACCAGCCTGGCTTTTGGGAAGTTCTGGCTCAGGGTTTGTGTGTGTTGGGGAAAGGTGACTTTCCTCCTATCTTTGTGCCTCCTTGATCCCTGAGTCATCTGAGGAGCTGCTTCAACTCCCAGTACAGGTTAGAGCTACCCAAAGGTTGGCCTAGCTTGTACTTAGCTGCCTGTTGCTCTGCCCATACAACTACGAATAGCCAGAGTCCAACAGCACTCCAGCCATGCCTCTGTTTCCCTTGCAGCATTCCTGGGCTGCGGTCTGCTATGGGGAATGGTGCAGGGCCAGCTACACCAACTCTGCACCATGCAGGATTCTCTCTGTTATGGGAATTCCCTCCGGGGACAATTCTGTCACCTGTTTGGTCCCATTTTGCCAAGAGAGGCAGTTGTGGAAGGGCTGCAGCCCAGACATGAACTGGCTACTCTATTCATTATTCTGTAATGAAGCACTAAAGAGAATTAGAAGATGCCTGTGTCTTTACTTACCTCTAATTGTCATTGACGGATGACCACACCAGTAGCGGCAGCTTAATTGAAGGTAGTCCTTTGGATCTAATACATAGTGAAATTTAAATCCCAGAGAGAGCGTAGAGAAGCTATACAAAGGGAAGGCCATTATAATCTATTGACCCTTTCTGCAGTTTTCAGTAAGGCAGTTTGTATCATTACATTACCTACACCATATATCTTTATTTAGAAACTGCTGTCTGTAATTCATTGCCCGTGTTTAGTAGCCACATCTTTACCACGCAGTTTTTAATAAAAGCCCACTTGTTTAGGAGGCTTGTTTTTACTGTGAACTCATGCAAACATCTACATTTAATAGGAGCTCTATCTTCTAAATGAAGTTGCATGGTGGTTTTCAGTGCTAGACTCTGACTAGATGAAATGTCTGACATAAAATAAAAATAAAATAGTGGATGTACTTATGAAATACCTCCTTTTTTATTTTAGGGAAGTGATAGAAAAGAAGCCAGAAAAATTTAAAGTTCAGTGTCTGACAGACATCAAACATTTGTTTCATCCGAACACAGAACCCTTTTATGCTGCCTTTGGAAACAGACCTGCCGTAAGTAATAGCTGTGATTATTTTTGACTATGAAGTGCAAATGTACTGCTACTGTTATTCAGTATTTGTTCTGTGGTAATGCCTCAGGACCTCAAATAGGAATTAAGGCCGCATTTTATTAGGCTCTGTAAAAAACAAATAATGTAAAGTCAGTCTCTCCCTCAGAGATTTCACAGTTTAGGGTGTAGATGATATGCAATAGGTAAATAAAGAGACAAACATGGAGGGCAAGGTAGCAGTAGAGACATATATATTTGCATAAGTTAGCAGTCCCAGCAATCTCAGGTAGTTGAAAGCCTAACTATTTAAAAGCTGTAAAGTTGTTTGAAAACACTGAGAACAGGGCCTTTCTTTGGCACTGCTAGAAATATGTGTCCAAATTCTGCTCTTGTTCAACCAGCACAATCACAGTGAGCAACAGGTGATTGGTGTAGTATAAACTGAGGCAAAATGGGCAGTCAGTCAGTGGGAAAGTCAATGGGACTTAGATTCCAAAGTTACTTAGCCAGTTTTGAAAATTGTACCCCCATGTGTCTGTTTAATCTCCTCTAATAGTTATGATAACTTGGGGTTTGTCTACACAGTGTATTAGCACGCACCAGTTGGGAGTAAATTCTAATCTTCACTAGTGTGGAGCATGCTAGCTGGCTTATATGGATCTTGCTGCCATACTCTAAAAGTTCCCTAGTGCACATTAATGGACCCCACGTTACAAACAGCACTATGTTCATATGCACTAGGGAACCAAGGTCCACATGGGCCACTAAACGTGTGACATGCTAGTGAGGACAAGAATTGACACTTCTTTGGTGCACACTAATGCATCATGTAGACAAGCCCTTAGTTCCTATGGATTTTGTTAGGGTTAGTTAATGGTTGTAACATGCATCTCACATCTGTGAGAGCTTCAGATGCAGGATAACACATGTATATTCAGTACTAATACTATGCACTTCAGTATTCGTTATATAGTCTTCTGTGCTATATAGTCTATATCTATATTCTATATATTCTGTAAAGAATGAAATGTATTGTGCAAAGGCAGAAGAATGGTTTAATTATTTTTTAAGTTAAGTTTTTTCTTTCTTTGCCAGGATGTTTATTCCTACAAGCAAGTGGGGGTCCCTTTAAACAGAATATTCACAGTTAATCCCAAAGGAGAACTTATACAAGAGCATGCAAAAACCAACATCTCATCGTAAGTAGTAGTTTGTCCAAAATACTTCATGGGCCAAATTCATCACCCAGTTGACAATGAGAGTTACACCAAGGATTTATTTGGCTCTATTGTAGCAAAGGTTTCCTCTAACTGATTAAAATAAAATATTTAGATTGATATAACATTGATTACTTTGATACCAAGTCTCCACTTGACATTATTTGAACTAACAAGAAAAATACTCACTGAGCCAGCAATTTAAAAAAAAAGGTTTATTTTATTCGCTTACAGGGATGCTGTCCACTTCTAGTGCAGTCAGTTTCAAAAATAAGTTAAATGTAGTTTCCTGAGTCCCTTTGCCATGTTTTGTGATCTTTAAATAATTCTTTGCTTAATGTTACCTCTTTTCAGGGTTTCTGTGGGATGGACTTGGGAAAACACAAGCTGAAACTAACAATACAGTGGGCACAGCTAAAAGTGGCCCTATACCAATCCCTGTCCAATTGAAGTCAGTGGGAATTTTCCAGAGTTTAAACAAACTGAAGGCTTGATTTTGGAATCACTTGCACACACTGACGTCCCATTACAGTCAACAGAACTACTCACACGAGCAGGGTTCTATAATCAGGCCCTGAAAAAATATAAATAACTGTATTTTTCTCTTTCAGTTATAGGACCCTATGGGTAAACTGATAACAATAGGGGACAGAAAAAAATCAGACAAATGTAGATCTAAATTTGTGTGTGTCCCTTTAATTCTTTTCATGTCTATGAGTCAGAATGTGAACTTCTTATTCATATTGGTGGACAGTTAGTCACAAGCGTTCCTGTTGACTCAGTAACGCTACTTGTGTGATTAACTGCTCACTAGTGTGAGTGAGGGTTCATACTCTTTATATCTGAGAGGTACACAGAATGGTTTGCAGCAGGTAACAAAGACATGTTAACAAATAATTTTATAGACTCTCAGGTAGAGCGGGGAAAAAGAAATAGGGCATATAGTTATCACACTACAGTCACTGCACGTGAGCAATCCTGGAACAGCAGAAGGGTTGTTACAACATGGGGGTACGATAAACATCAGGACAATGAGTCAGCCCGGTAGAATATGGTTTGAGATACTGAAACCTCATAAATATTTTAGTCCAAATTTTCAACAATGGCTAATGGTTTTGGGGTGTTTGCAGTCCTGGGTTCTCCACTCGAGATACATGAAAGGGGCCAGATTTTCAGAAAGTGAGTACACTTCTCTTTTGAAAAAATGAAGCCTCTTTAGGATGACTCAAGTTGGGCACCCAGAAAAGGAGAAACCCCAAATTACTAGTCACTTTGGAAAATCTAGGCCTTAATGGTCGTTTTTTAATAAATAATTCTTCTGCGTGGGCTTCACCACCTAACCATTTCCAAAATGAGCTGCAGTAAACTCTGCTTTCCAACACATAACCCTGTGAACATCGCTGCTCAAAATGAATGCCAATGAAGGAGGGGAAGCTGGCTGGCTGGACTGATCATTTCATGTAGATAGATGAGCTTTAAATTGTATTGGTAATATGCACTAGGATTCCTAGAGCCTTGGGTGGGCATCTTTATTTTTAAATCAAAATAAACAAACAATCAGAGATGATTTAAACAGTAATTTTTCCCTCCCAGTTACGTCAGACTCTGTGAGGTGGTGGATCACCTGTTTCCTTTGCTGAAAAGAAGCCATTCTTCAGACTTCCCTTGTTCTGATACCTACAGTCAGTTCACATATTGGAGGGAACCACTACCACCTTTTGAAAACCAGGATATTCATCTGTCCTCATCTTAAATACACCGACAGCCTCTTGGCCTCAGTTTGAAGGACTGGTTACCTTATATTTAAAGGACACAGCTTGGTTTTTGCCTTGGACAGATATGCTGGAATATGTGCTATTGTGAGCGTTGTATTCATTTGCTAAAAGCAAATTTGGAACTGTGTTTCCACGCTTAAAGTCACATTTCCAATGACTAGGAACAGGAGTGGTGCATCCAACTTCTCAGCCAACATGCTCAAAATGTGCAACAGTCTTATTAAAAAAAGATCAATTACAAGTGCAATGATATTGGTTTTCAGTTAAAAATACTATAAGGTTTAGTTAAAAAAACCCACCAGTGGTTCTCAACCTTTTCCACACCATGTCTGCCATGAACCACCTTCCCATCTAGTCAGAACTCCCTTCCATTTAACAGGATGGGAAGGCGAGGTTTCAACACCCTGACACCAGTTTATATGGCTGTACAGGTTGCGACCTCTGTCAAATTAAAAATCCCTTGTTTAAAAGAATGGACAGTAATCCCCTCCCATACAAGGATAGGATTGTATAAGAGTTATTGGGCCAAAACTTTTGCCGGTTTAAATTGGCGTTTTTTCCCTGGGAAATAAATAATGCACAAAAGTAAGGGAAATAAAAACATTTTATCTGATTCTGTCATCCCTATTCACCTTGAGCAGTACCTTACTCCAAAAGCAGTCCATTTGGATTAAGGTACAGTGTAAGTATACAAATGGAAGAATTCGACACGTTGGATGAAATGTTGTCCTGCTGAAGTAAATGATAAAAACTCCTGTTGACATCAGTAAGGTCAAGATTTTACCCATTGGTTGCACTGAGTTACTCTTTGCTGGAGCTTACAACTTCAAGGGATTTGTCAAAAGTGAAAAGTATTTTGTGAAGCATTTTCTATGATTAAAATGTGAACTTGCTGCTGGTTAAGGATGCATCCCATGGTTTCACCTTGCAGCATTTTTTCAATTGTGTGAGCTTGCAGTACATCTGGCCATTTTTGGTATCAATGGAATCTTCCTTTTCACTTTCAGTTCTATACCTGAAATCTTCTTTTCTCATTTGCACAGACACCGGTTGTAGGTACTGCTCTGTTATGTTACTTATTTTTCAATGCCTTAAATTTTAACTGTGTGCATTGGAGTTAATATTGCAGATGATTTGGGGCATTTTTCAAATAATGTACTGCAGTACTTTGCTTTAAATTGTAACTTCAACTGGCCGTATGCTAAATGATCAAAAAAAAAATGTGCTTGGAGATAAATAGTAAAATGATTATCTTTTTTATTTTTAAAGGTATTTGGCTGTTATGGGGTATGTCCAAAGCATAATTGTTCTCTGACATTGGCATCATGGGATTCCATGTTCAGTGTATTTCAGTTTCTCCCATATCAAATTTGCTTAGTTTAAAAGGAAAGGATAGACCCTGCCCATGATTTAACTCAATGGAAGTTTTGCCACTGGCAGTGGGAAATAGATTGGCACCCCAAATATGGATTTTCTAATTGCTGGCCCTGCATACTCACTCATTTTGGATGTTAAAGTCAAGGGGCCAATTCACATTGCCCTATATCTTGAGTAATCATCTACACAAGTGCTCAAAGTCTTTCCTTCTTGTGCAGCATTACTGGATGTCTGAGCCAGGAGAAAGAATATTACAGGTGCATGTGTGCTGTAGTTAAGTCAGAATTAGTGCACAAGGAGGAAAAACACATTTCAGTTCTTAGGTCATGTGTGCAGGGCTGGCAATTTTAAACAAAAACACACATCTTTTTATTGTAAACTAAACAAATTTGGCATTGAATCTCTGAGACACCATCAATGTGGGCCTCAGGGTGCCAATGTAAGAGAGTCAAGTCTCTAAGCTCAACCACACTTTAATTTATATGATGGGACTCTTGGCCGTATAAGACAGGGATTAGGAGTAGTGATGTGATTTTTATCTCTGTATAAAGCCTCAATGAGACCAATACTACAATATGTCATACAGGTTTTGATGATTGCATTTTTAAAAAGATGGTGAAAAATTGGAGAGGGTTCAGAAAAGATTTACAAAAATGATTCAGGGTCTGGAGAAAATACCTGATAGTGAGAGACTTAAAGAGCTTAGTCTGTTTAGTTTAGCGAAAAGAAGATTGTGAGGTGATTTCATTGCAGCATATGAGTACCACCAGGAGGAGAAAATACTGGATATTAAAGCGCTCTTTAATCTAGCAGAGAAAGGAAAACAGGAACCAATAGCGGGAAACTGAAGCCAGACAAATTCAAATTGGAAATAAGGCGCAATTTTTTAACAGTGGGGTGTGGATTCTCCTTCTCTTGATATCTTGAAATCAAGGCTGGATACCTTTCTGAAAGATCTGTTTTAGCCAAATACAAGTTATTAGGCTCAATACAGGGGTGTAAAATTTAATGGCCTGTGATACACAGGAAGTCAGAGTGGATGATCTAATGGTCTCTGCTGGCCTTAAGCTCTATGAAACTATGGAATATTCTTTGGAGATATTATTTATTACCTGTCATTAACTGTTAAGTTACTGGATGAACATATTAGCTGAAGCCTGTCTGTGTTTATTTTGCTAATGGCCTGTAGTAGTGCATTTATGATTTTAAAAATTCCCAGCCACTTGATAAGATGCACTCAGTTCAGTTACCCTCCTGCAGGACTTAGGGCCTGGCTTTCAGAGTTGGGCAACTGGAGCTCCCATTGATCTCACCTAGAGTGAAACACATCTGAAAGGCAGGTCCATAGCATTCACTTGCTGATGTGCCAATAAGTAGTGAATCCAGTTTTAATCACCTTTTAGTATTGGAAACAAAATGGCAGTATAGATGAGTAGCTGATTTAAACCATTTCAGCTTGAAGACCCTACTACACTCTGGGACACTGTGCTCTGTCAAAGTTTGACTGTAGCTGTATAAACACACAAAGCTAATATTTATTACATTGGCTCATGAGGAGAAAAGTTTGGAAAATCAAAAGCTTGTTCTGTTAGTAACAAAAGATTTTGCTCCATTTTAAAATATATTTTTAAGTGTACACTATATTTTGCTTTGGCTGTCAGGCAGTTGTCTGCATACATCTTTAAACTGGATTATTCATTCATAAAGAACAAAGTGGAATGGTTAAAGGAATTCTTACTCTTTCCGTGAAAGAAAAATGTTGCCTGCTTTCAGTGTAATGGTGGTTTCTGTTACAGAAAGAATACTTTTGCTAACATAGGACAAATACAGACACCCAAACCACAATGTGCTCTATTTCTAAAATAGACATATTATAAACTAGACTATGCAGTGGTGACTATTGTTTATTTTCATGAATCTGATGACTGTCCCACTCAACACAGGTGGTCGCAGGAGTGGGAGGGCAAAATATGCATCTCATCAGTTATATTGAAGCTAAAATTTATTGACAATTTTTGGGGTTGGGGGAATTTTTTATTTTGGTTTGGCTCATCATTTCTATTTCTATTTGTATACAGGATTTGCTCTGTCTAGTGCACTGATGGAAATCATTGTAACATTTCATTTTTATGCGCTGAATGCAAAGATGTTAAAGATATATTGTAATAAATGCAAACAGCTGAAAAATAATGTTCTGCCATTTCAGTTCCACGACATCTTAAAAATAATCAGCTTTGGCCTTGTGTCTTTTCGCCACTTGAATATTGTGTGATAATTGTCCATTAGTACTGGCTCATCCTTTATCAGGGTTACCCGCTGTCACATCCTGCTTTTGTAGTATTCATCCTGTGGCATCGCAGAGAGCCTGTGACCCAAACCTTATGGAAGACACCGTTGAAGGTGGCCTGGCCAGAGTGCCTCGTTCTCCCACTATTCCTTGCTATCAAAAAGCACTTTAGTGCCTGGAGCAACCAGGCAGACAGTAGAGCAACCTTGATGCTAACTTACTGCAGGGACCAAACAGGCCTCCATGGCTTAACCTAAAATTTAAGAGCTGCAAAGGCCTAAAGCCAGCTATTTGGCTGCTCTGGCCCCATCCATACCCCCTCTCCTCAAGTCCTGGCCTGAGCACAGCTCAGCCTGACCTCAAAATCTGGGCCAGGGTGTCCAACTCACATCCTTCAGATTTGAATGAGACCCTGGATCTGGTCATGTCCCAGTGAAGGCAATAGGAATGCTGTCATTGGCTGTAATGGGACCATGACTGCACAGTAAGGTTTGTTTTGTTTTGCATTCCGTTGCTGGGAAATAGACAAGAAAAATAACGGCTGCTATTTGGGAGAATGTGCTCCCTCTGCTGGATTTGCTGGGCAAATAATGACAATCAGTTCTCAATGCTGCCAGGCTAGCGTTAACTGATGATTAAAAAAATAAAAATATTTGGAGTTAAGAAGGTTCTACGGCAGCTGAAGTTCAGTTCAGAACTGTGAAAAGAGACTTGCTCGAGCAGCCCTCCTTCACGGCAGCACCAGGTCTCTCCATTGTCTGTGAAGCTCTGACTTGAGTAACAGTTTACCGTAAAGCTCTGGAGATGGGTTTGAAACAAGCGTGCTTTTTAAATGAATAATCACAGAAATGACGCCTTCACCTTTGTAAGGTTGTATTTATTGCTCATGGGATAGTCTGTGAAAAAAAGGACGCATAAAAAGTTTGAGGTAACAAACTCTGAGGAGCTACAGACTTAAAACTGCCTACTGGTGCTGCAATGGAAGAAGGCACATTTCCCTTTAAATATATAGGTCTAGCCAGTGGGAGTGCTTAATGTGCTTTGCAAATGGCACCAAATACTTTGGGAGAGATTTTTTGCAAGATGTAAAACCAAATACAATAAATCACTGTGTTCGATATTCAGGACCAAATATAAGCACCTGGAAATATGAGCTCTTCGATTCACTCATTTGCGTACACCCAAACTGGGCACCAGTTTAAAAGGCCTTCTCTGGGTGTAGCCACATTAAAGATATGGCTTTGAAAAGGCACGTGAGTGAGGCTGATGTCTAATACAGCAGACAACAGCCCTTATGGTTTTTGGAGGAAAATCCAGGCTTTCCTTGGCCATAATGCATTTCAACTATGCAAGGGAAGGGCTGAGGGTAGGTGATCTCCCAGGATAGTGTCCCTTTCCTTTCCCCTGACCCTCCTGGCTTTCTTGTGGCTCCCGCTGTGGCAGCACACAGGAAATGGTGCTGCAAGATCTTCTTGTCCGGCCTGGGAGGGGGCTATAGAAGGGCCTGCAAAGGCTACGTTAGCCATTCAAGTCTGGCATGAGAACAGTGGGTGCAGGAGCAGGGAGAGGAATCGGGACAAGGAGAGGGGAAACACAGAGCTTGGGGAGCAGAGGCAAACTCAATAGTTTAGCACTGTCTCCATCTAGTGCCTGTGTAACTGCACATTTTGTTCAGTGCTGAGCCCAGCTATTCGAGTCAGGCACTGGGCTCAGGCGTTGGCCTGAAAAATTTTACCTGAAACAGTGCCAGGCTTTGCTTTGAGAGCAGTGCATGAGAGAGGTGAACAGGCCCTTTATGGCTGGTTTGCCAAGTAGGAGAGGATAAAACTGGTCAAGGACAAATCTATTTTTCAGGTGTCTAAGGGGGTCTTGCAACCAGCCAAGGAAAGTTGCAGACACTGTTACATTTAAATCTTAATTAAGTACAATCCCCTCCTAATTTGTCCATAGAATTAGAAAACCATATAGCAGCTCACCACTCTGAAGTACAGCTCCATAACACATAAATCTATTTTCAAAAAAGACCTGGCTGGGCATTGTGACTCTAATTCAGCAAAGAATTTAAGGATATACTTCAGTTCCATAGACTTCATCAGAACCCAAAAATATGCCTAAATGCTTTGCTGAACTGGGGCCTGGAGAGTTACTAACTGATCTCAGTTTTCTAATGGCTACACTTTCATAGGGTTTCCAAGGATATAGCAATGTCAGGTGTTCAGTGTACTGCCAGCACTCTATTTATTGATACAGGAAATCCATTTTGCCTTGCCTTGCTTTTAATGAGTTTTGCAAGCAAGTGGCCCCTTCCTGTGACTCATTTTGTGTTTTCTGAATGGGTTTTGTGGGTTAATGTTTCTCAATTGTAAAGTAACCGCAATGTCTGCTTTTCCTTGTCAACTGGAATCTTAACAAGGAAAGTACATGTTGGAACAAAGAAATGTAAATGGTGTAGAACAGTTCACATGCTTTACAAAATTATCTAAACAGCCTTTTCCGAGACTGTTAAAAGAAACATGCAAAAACTAGGTCATGTTTTCAAACTGATTTGTTTAACAAATGAGTTTGTTTTAGAACATCACTTTTAACACAAAAAAGACAGTTTCATTGGTTTTGTATCAATATCTATTGTTTGTCTTTTGATTTACAATCAATAAGTATTCCAACAATAAACACCAATGGCCTTACTCTGATGTAAGTTAAAGTAAAGCAGCTAAGTCAAAGTTACCACTTAGCTTCACACAACTGTAACTGAGAACTACATTTTCATCTTAAATATTGAACGATCCTAAAAGAGCCTTTAAGTCAGCAACTGATCCTGCAATTGCTTGATTTTTAATCTTCTTTGATAGTTTTAGACTTTTAATGCACAAGGTGAGGAACTGAGAGGATTACTTCTGCTTTTGTTTTAGTCTTTTGGAAAAGGTATGGCAGAGGAGGGACAGAATCCTATTTAAATTGGTACTGTTAACATGGGATTCATAGATTCTGAGCCTAGAAGACACCACAGTGAACATCCAGTCTGATCTTCTGCATAACACAGGCCATAGAACTTCCTCAAAATAATTTCTAGAGCACATCCATTAGAAAAGTATCCAATCTTGATTTAAAAAATTGTCAATGATGGAAAATCCACCACAATCCTTGGTCAATTGTTCCAAAGGTTAATTACTCTCACCACTAAAAAGTTGTACCTTATTTACAATCTGAATTTGTATAGTTTCTACTTCCAGCCATCGGATTGTGTTATATCTTTTTGTTCCAGATTGAAGAGTCTATTATTAAATATTTGTGCCCTATGTAGGTTCTTATAGGCTGTAATCAAATCACCCTTAAACTTCCTTTCTGTTAAACTAAACTGATTGAGCTCCTTGAGTTTGTCACTATAAGGCATGTTTTCTAATCCTTTCATCATTCTCACAGCTCTGCTCTGAACCCTCTCCAATTTATCAACATCCTTCTTGATCTGTGGGCACCAGAACTTCACACACTGTTTCAGCAGTGCCAGTGCCAAATGCAGATGTAAAATAACCTCTCTATTCCTACTCAAGATTCCCCTGTTTATGCATCCAAGGATTGCATTAGCTCTTTTGTTCACAGCATCACACTGTAAGCTCATGTTCAGCTGATTATCCATCATGAACCTCAAAATCTTTTTGAGTCACTGCTTCCCACCTGACAGTCTCCAATCCTGTAACTATGGCCTATAGTCTTTATTCTTAGGTGTATGTATTTACATTTAGCAGTATTAAAACACATATTGTTTACCTGGGCCCAGTTTATCAAATGATCCAAATTGCTCTGAATCAGTGACCTGTCCTCCTCATTACTTACCACTCCCCCAATTTTTGTGTCACCTGCAAACTTTGTGCTGATTTTATATTTTTCTCCAGATCATTAATTAAAAATGTTAAATAGCAGAGAGCCAAGAACCAATCCTAAGGGATCCCACTGGAAACAAACCCCATTGATGATAAATTCCCCATGTATAGTTACATTTTGAGCCCTATCAGTTAGCTAGGTTTTAATTTATTACATCCATTTAATTTTATATCATTCTTGTTTTTCAGTCAAAAATATTACAGCCAAATGCCTTGCAGAAGTCTAAATATATTACATAAACATTATAACTTTGTCAACCAAATGCATTATCTCATTAAAAAGAGACAGTTTGACAGAACCTATTTTCTCTAAACCCATGTTGAGTTCTGTAAATTACATTATCCTCCTTGAGTCCCGTATCAGCTGCTCCATTAGCTAGGCCTGGGTCAATGTCTAATTGGTTGGGCCAAGTTGGAATCCACGTGTGTCCCGTATATCTCTCCATTCCCTTGGACTTCCTGCATCTTCAGAAGCATCTTCCATAGTTCTCACACTGAGGACCTGGTATCAGTTTGAAACTTCTAGCTGTGTGGAATTCCTCCTAGTCATATTCCCTCTGGTGGCCACAGCCTGCCCATCCTCATCTGTCTCTAGTCATACAGAATGCACTGTTACCTCTTGCCTCTGGTGATTATGAGCCACCAGGCCTCCTCTCTGACTTCCTCTCTGTGTGATTCTTTGGTGGCCAGTTCCATTCTTCTTTGAATCTGGAGTACTAGTGTTTTTCCAAACCCGGCCATCTAGGAACTCATCATTTCCCCTGATTCTCTGTAGCATCTCAAATTGCCCCTCCACTCCAAGAATCTTTTCCTCCAGCACAGCCACCAACTTGCACTTCCTACATATGAAATCCCTTCTGGCTTCAGGTAGGAAAGAGAACATGGCACATCCATGATAAGTCACCACCATAGTTCCATTGCTGGCCACATACAGGGCTGAATCTGGAAGGAAAGCATCTTACACTGAAGTTCCAAACCCTCTCTGAAGTGCCAGTGATATCTGCCTCTGTTCACAGCTTTCATGTTTACCTACCAGGTGACTTTTTATAAGAAGGCTTCCTGGTTAGCTCAGCTCAGCTCTGCCCCTCACTAACAGGGAGCAATTAATGACTCAGAGACTTCAAACAGCTGGACTGATCAAAGCTCCAAGGACTAAAGCCTCCCAGCGTTTAGCAGGGCATCCTGCTTACTCAGAGGGGATATGCTGTCTTTCCCAGTAACCGGCAGTATTAAGGTTAAGTGAGGATCATTTTAACAGTTCCATGAAAGGTCAGGTAGGTCTAACAGGTCTAAGTGCAAGGTGATTACAGACAAAGAAGTGAGAATGGAGAGCTCAACAACATTTAAAAAGCAGCACTTAAGAGCAAATAAGGGCAATAGGGTTGCAGAGGTGTAACTGAGGGCAGAATCTGACTCACAGAATCATTACCATGGCACTCACCAGCTTGATTTTCAAATTCCAGAATGAGGTTGCAGGGCCATCAGTTAGAAAAAACATCTTTGTAATCAGAAACTGAGCCAGCTGAATCTGGAAAGTGTTGAGAAGAAACAAACATAGACCCCAGGATGCTATTTCACATTCACTCTTCTGAGAGGATCCACACTTTCAGTAAATGTGTTTGTTTCATGGACCACAAGACTGAGTCAGCAAGAGATTGAGAGGAAATAAATCCCAGATCAGGAAACATCTGTAAAAGAAGGAGAATGATCCAGTGGCCAGGGCACTAGCCTAAAAGCAGGGAGGCCTGGTTCCAAGTCCCTGCTCCACCAGAGACTTCCTGTATGGGTCTGGGCAAGTCACTCAATCTGCCTTGTGTCTCAGTTCCCCATCTGCAAGATGGAGTGCTAGTACTGTTTATCATTGCCTCATGAGAATAACTCCTTCTGGGGTGTTGTGAGGATAAAAGCATTGGTGTTTGCTAGGTGTTCAGATATTACAGCAAGGAGGGACCTATAGGTACCTATCTATTTATCTCTGGTATTTATGTTGTTCCCACAACAAGCATAAGAAACTGAGGCACAAGGTGGACTAAGTGACTTGCCACGATCATGCAGGAAACCTGGGCACAGCTGTAAATTACACCCAGGTCTTCTGAGACCCAGCTCAGTGTCCTTGCCCATAGACAACCCTTCCTAACCCCAATACAAAGATACATCAGAATGAGGAGTGCAGGGACAAAGGACATGTCTATATTTACAGCTAAATCATCACTGCTGTGATCAATGCAGCGGTGACGATTTAGTGGGACGGGTGAAGACCCACTAAGTCGATGGCAGAGTGCTCTCCTGTTGATTTTTGTACTTCAGTTCCCAGAGAAGCATAAGGTAAGTTGGTGGGAGAGCATCTCCCATCGACACAGCGTGGTGTAGACTCAGCTGTAAGTCAACCTAAGTCAACTTCAATTACGTAACTTAAATAACTGAAGTAGTGTAACGTAGGTTGACTTACAGCTTTAGTGTAAACCAACTCAAAGTCCTAATACGTTAAACAAAAAGCCAGTTTCACTGGACTTCAAGCTTAAAAGGTAGAACAAAAAGATAATATTTGATTTATGATTTGTATTACAGCAGTGCCTAGGAACCCTAGCTGTGGACCAGGTCCCCATTGCGCTAGGTGCTGTACAGAGAGACCAAAAGATGGTTCCTGCCACAAAGACCTTGCCCTCTGAGTTAAGACACGAGATACGGGTAGTTAGAAAATAGACAGCTGGGGGAGGCACAAGGAAACAATCTTGGGCAGCAAGATAGCCTGAGTAAAGTAAGACAAGTTTTTCCATTGCTGAATAAGTTCAAGTGGTTTGGGAAATTTGAACTTGAGGAATTGTGTACTATTTAATACATGGTCAGCCAGCCATTAAACAAAAAAAGGCTAACTGGTTACATCCCTAGCTATTCTTATGTCCTGGTTCCAAGTGCTACAATAGAGCAAGCAGTATGTCATTTAAGCAAGTGTAGCTTTAACTCTTGTTGCTTACAGCCTCTGTCCACAAGTTTACATAGGCTGTCTCTGGTTTCTATAAGGATCACTTGATTGATTGATATGTAAAACAGGAAGATAGGATGTTTCTATGTGGAATGTTTTATTTACAGAGAGATAGCATCTAAAGAGAGAGGTAGTCATAGGGTTACACAAGTAGGCCATCAATTATGGGAGACTGAGGTTAAGGCCAGCTGGCTGTTTGAAACAACACCAGGTGTTAGCAAAGGCAAATTTCCTGTGTTGCAACACAGGAGCAGAGCAGCAAGCAAGACACAGACCTCCAGTGTGATGCAGGGAGCAGAGCCAGTCATTTTCATTTTTAGTGATGTCGGGGGGGGGGGGGCCAAGAAATATGTATATAGCCTGGCACACCTGTGCTCACTGTTCAATACCTACTGGCCCTGCCAACATAGCGTTCAGCTATAGGTCTGAGATGTAAGGAGTGGTGGGTGGAAGCATATATCCTGCTGGGTGCACTTGCTTTGCACTAGGAGGAGTTTTAAAAAAAACAACTAACAGATTGAATTAGAGAAACACCATGAACCTTCAGCCTTCAAAGATTAGGATACCCTGATATTTCTTTTCTATGGTCAGTGCAACAGGGAGATATTTAGGCTCTAACTATATGAGTATAATTAAAATGGTATAACCACTTAGTGCTTATATACTGATATAGGTTATTCCTCTATGGGAAGGGAATAAGCTATACTAGTATAACTGTGTCCACATTTTGTGTTGTACTGGTATATCAGTAAAACCGTGAATAGAATACTGGCATGCAATGCACTTACCATAAACAAGGAGGGGGAAAAAATTTGGCAAACATAACCTCAAGGAATCAGAAGAATACCTTAATTGAGTTTCTTTAACTCTGTTTTGTCTGTTAGAAATAGCCCAAATGGCTGGGAGTTTGGTTTAGTTAAAACCATAATTTTTGTATTTTATCTTTCTAGGAGTTTGGTTTGGTTTGGGATTTGCAGCTTATATGAATTCCTAAAACAAAAATCTTCATTTACCAAAAACCAGCAAAGATTGTTAGGTGACATCGGTGTACTTACCTATCCTTAGCACTTAGAAGCATGAAAATAAATATATAATGCCACTGTAATATTAAACAAACAACCTGATGATAATTTTCACTCTTGGGCGTTAAGGTTGGGTACTTAAATCCATTTTTGGCACCTAAATAAAAGACGCTGATTTGCAGAGGTGCTAAGCACCTACCAGCTCCCATGGACTAGTGGAAGATCGGACTACTCAGTAGTGGTGATGATCAGGCATTTTTTATTTAAGTATCTGAATATGACATAAGATGGCAAACATTAGGCACCTGAGTTGGAAATTTTTGCCCATTATTTTTATCAAGTATGAAGAATATAACATATTTCACCATATAGCATAGCCTTAATTTTGACCCATGGATACTATTTTTAATATATTCTCAAATATCTCCTTTTGAAGGATACAGCTCAGTGGGAAATATCATTAGTTAATAGCCTTATCAAGTAAAGGACTTGTAGTTCCTGATTCTTGAGAATAATGTCATAAATGCAATTTAATAGGAAAATTTGAAAATCATTGATGATTCAGTTGAGAAATTATGCTTTCTTAATAGGTTGGAAATGGAGGTGGAAAGAATCTGTCAGTTAAAATGCATTGTCTACAGACAATACATTCCCCGGTTTCTTTGCTTTGAGGTGTTGGAAGGATTTGTTGGTGTTGTGGTGCCCTTCATCCTGAAAGATGAACGGAGACGCAACAAAGTCAGTCCGTCAGTGGTGCTTAGCAATGCTATGGGAAAAGAACTTGATGTGCGAGCGGTAAACCTTCCCACATTGGCTACAGGTCCACTCGCCAGATGGAAGTTGAAGCACACTCTGCTTCGTGGCTCACCTGTGAGCCTCAGGCTGGGCTTTCTGAAGGCTCTCCATGGTGACTGCAGCAGTCTTAACTTGACTTCTCCAAACTGAACAATTGTGGGCAGGATTTTCCCAGTTGTCAGTGGGAATGCTGAATTTCCTGAGGCCTTGCTTGACCCTGTTGCTGTATTGGAGCTTTGGCCTTCCTCTGTGTCGCAGGCAGTTCTTCAGTTGTTAGTGGCCGTGTATATTTCTGTCTGTCTGCCTTTTCTTTTCTTTTCTTTTCTCTCTTTTTTTGGTCAACCTCAGTGATGGAGAATTGTGTCTGGTTTTCAAATCATGACAATTTTTCAAGCATTTATTATTGCAGTCCTTGAAGACTGCTTCTTGCGTGTGCCAATGTCAGAATCCACCTATCTTTCAGATCTGAAGTGTGAGATGATTTTATCGGGCAGGCACAAAATACAAACAAATGTTAGACTCTGTCTTGATCCTGTATTTACTTAACTATTTGCATAACTACTCATGCATTTAGTTCCATTTTATTCAATGCGGCTGTGCATGTGAATAAAGTTATGCATGTTTGTAGAATTAAGGCCCTTCATAAGGATTTCACAAATGAGCTTTTTTCCAAATCTTTCATGAAGATATGACTTGCTAGATTGGTTAAGGTCTGGAGAGGTTACCCCCAGCCTTTCCCCTGCCCCCCCTCCTTCCCTGGAGCCTCAGTGCACTGCACTGGCAGTGGTCTGGGTGGGCGGGACTGCGCGCATGTGTGGGGCAGCTGTCTATCTAGTCCAATATCCTATTTCCCACGGTGGCCACAACCAGATACCACAGAGGAAGCTGCAAGGAACCCTATCATAGGCAATTTTAGGGTAATCTGGGATGTATCCTCCCCTAACCCATAATAGTTAAAAATTGGTTTAACCCAGCATGGGAGTTTATATAATGTTAATCTCAAAAAGTACTTACTTAGTTGTTTTAAAATGTTCAGCACGAGTGCTGCTTGTCGATAAGGTTTAACCCTATACAGCTGAAAGCATGAAGTTTGGTTTTCTTCTCTTTTTGAATACCAGGGGGACAATATAAGCCATCACCTCACAATAAACGTCACACCTGTAGACCTAGGAGTAGACAGCTAGTCCTACAGTTCTAAAAACACATGCCTCTACTACTGGGATGGGCAAACTATGGCCTGTGGGCCACATCTGACCCGCGAGACCATCCTGCCTGGACCCTGAGCTCCCGGCTTGGGAGGTTACCCCCAGCCTTTCCTCTGCCTCTCCTCCTCCCCCGGGGCCTCAGCACACTGCACTGGCAGTGCTCTGGGAAGGCAGGGCTGCGCACATCCGTGGGGCAGCATGTCTGGCTCCGCATGGCTGCCAGACAAGCTGCTCTGAGCAGCATGGTAAGAGGACCCAGGGGACAGGGAGTCCCTGGGGGCAGCCAGGAGACAGGGTATGGGGGGGTTGGATAGGGCGGGGGAGTCTGAGGACGGGGATAGGGCAGTCAGGGGATAGGGAGAAGAGGAGGTTTGGTAGGGGGTGGGATCCTGGGGGAGGGCAATTAGGGTGGGGGTTTCAGGAGGGGGCGATCAGGGACAAGGAGCGAGGGGGTTGGATGGATCAGACAGTCAGAGTGCGGTAAGTGGGAGGGAGTTATATGGGACGTGGAGCCGTTTGGGGATGCACAGCCTTCCCTACCTGGCCCTCCATACAATTTTGCAACCCTGATGTGGCCCTTGGGCCAAAAAGTTTGCCCACCCCGCTCTACCATTTGAGCTAACAGAAGGTCTTTGTTACTGGTCAGTTTTCAAAGCATTCTTGTGTTCTTTTTAAGCTGCAGCCAGCCAGTAGAGGGCAAAACGTTCTCACAACCTTGTAGAACCCAAACCTTGCCCCAATGAACTGCAAAACACTCCACTGACATGGCTGAGATCAGGATTCCAGCAGGAGCAGGTTCAGGCCCCAAACTGTCAACAGAATAATTAATCATTACTTAATCACAACCTGTTATTGCCACAAATCGACAGTAAAATAACTGGAAGAGATAGTTACAAGCTATTTTTGAGCAAGACCGAGATGGAGAACTTCAGACAAAAGTTGAAATTGTTTCATTATTTGAAACTTAGAAGTTTGACCATTTTTCTTAAAACTTTCCAATAACTGTCTCCTCTACCCATTATTAGGACCCAATGTTTTTTCAGTTCAAAGTTATAAAGGTGGCAAAAATAAAGCTTTGAAGTGGAAGTTGGTTACATCCTTTAAATATGATTTACAGTGGCTATTATAAAAACTGGCCTACCTGCTTTTTCAGCTTCTATGTTATGGAGGAAGAGGGCCTGAAAGGTTGTTTGTGCTCTCAGCTTGTTTTTTACCTTAGGGCTTGTCTACACAGAAAAGTTGTCCCAGGATAGTTAAAAGCATATGCTCCCCTACAGTGTGTATGCAGTTATGCCAGTATAAGTGTGCTTATCCCAGGGTAGCTTATTTGTATTCAGGAAAGGGAACATTATAATGACATCCATACTAGGAGTTGTACCAGTAACACTGTATCTGTTAAAAAAAATCACACCCCTGCATGACATAGTTATACTTGTACCACAAAAAGGGTGTGGACCAGGCCTTAGAAATATGAGGAATGTAAAATCTGCCCCTCCTTGTTTCATTGCAGGATCTCAGGAGGTCTCAAAGATGTTTATTGTGCACTTTTAACTCCTTCATTTAAAGGGTGAGGATGTTAAATCTTGAGCAAAAGCTTCCATCAAAATTTCACTCGATGTTAAATAAGTGTTAACAACAAGAAACAAAACCAAAGCATTTTAAGCACAGTCTAGCTGGGTCTAAACAACAGAGTTAGGTCAACATGTGGCAGCTTATGTTGACCTAACTCTGTAAGCATTCCACTACATTGATAATAACTCACCTCTGAGAGAGGCATAGCACTTAGGTCGATGTAGGTAAGGTGATGCAGTGTCTGTGTAGACATTGCATTATTTACATCACCTGTTAGCTATTAGCCCTGTGTGGGGCTCAAAGCTGGAGCCTCCTCCTCCCTCCCTCCAGGATGGACAGCCTAAGCTATCAACCCCACATGGAGCTCACAGCTGGGGCCCCATGCAGGCAGGGTGTCAGCCCCGGGGAGAAGTGGGATGGGCTACAGTTGTCAGTGCCCCACAGTTAAGTTGGTGGAAATGTTCCTGGTGAGGCTGTACAGTGCTACCAGGACCTTAGTGTGGACATGAAACACTGCTTTAATTACTGTGATGGCTGTACGTCGAATTAATTTAAGTCGACTTAATTTTATAGTGTACACGTGCCCTCTTTTGAAATATCTCTTCCCCTCTTCACATACTTGGCTGTTGTGATGTCACTGTTGGACTAGTGGAAACAGGTTATGTTTCCACTGGCCAAAAGGTAGTCTTTTTTGTTTTTGTTTCCAGGTAGATAACTAATGCCTATTAGCTATCCCACTGTGAAATTTTAGTGACAGCTAGGTAGGTAAGCTCAGAACTGTACTTCTGCCTATAGCTGCTTTTGTGGTAAAATGATGGTGCCTTGACTTCATTAGGATTTTACAGTGGTCTAGCCAGCATGCCAGTTATCCTGAGGTAAAAACCCACTTTTTTTTTTAAAGCAGCAAAGACAAAGTCTTAGAATCTTTTATGCTAGACAGGTCTTGAATTCCTACTACAAAAAGCAAGCAGGAAAACAAACAATCTTTCAAGTCTTTTTTGATTAAAAAAAAAGAAGCTACTGGAATATTAATTAACTTTTTTCATGGTTACTCACTTGACTGACTCAACCTAAAATAATCTCTTTTCCCCTTTGAAATATCCATCCTCTATTCCTAGAACTGTAAGAGAATGAAAGGGGACTACACCCACTTCATGATGAGTATACATATATTATGTAGAGCAAATTAGCTCGTAACATTACCAAAATGCATTTAGGATCATGCAATAACCAGCCCATGTCACAGCCAAATACCGACAGATGCAGATAGGATTATTCTTCCAGAATTGCCCATATACATTTATGAAGGTGCACATGGTAAAATAATCCCTATAGTAATAGTTTTCTGATGGGGATGTTTTCTTGAGTGCTGTTAAATATGTGAGTATTTATACAATAATATTATACAGAAAATTGGCCCCAAAATCACAAAATTGCTGTATATGGCCCTAATATTGTGCAATATACAAGCAGTTAACTGGCCCAGCATGTACATTGCATTGTGTGTATTTTGTGTTATCCTGGGGCTGGTTACATCTGTGTTTTTATGTATACACCTATCAGACACATATGATCATGCAGGAAATCAGTCCCAACATAGCAAACATACAGGCTAATTTGAGCAACTTGAACCTCAAAAGGACTGGAGTTCAGTTCAGATGTATATCTAAACTGAAGCCTTCATAACTGCCCTCCATAATATCCATGTGTCTCACTTTAAGGGAGTTACACTAGTGATGAATTTGGGCCAGTGACTGTAAAGTTAATGTAGGTCATATTAATGGCTGAGTAACTTTCTGTAGCGTAAGGGCTAGATGGTCTCTTTAGGCACAACCCTGATGCATAAATGACACTATGTCAGGAGTAGCCTCTGGAAGCGTTGAAGTGACAAAGAGTCCTGTGGAACCTTAAAGACTAACTAAAGTAT
The DNA here is from genome assembly GCA_007922305.1 of Dermatemys mawii. Classification (NCBI taxonomy): domain Eukaryota; kingdom Metazoa; phylum Chordata; order Testudines; family Dermatemydidae; genus Dermatemys; species Dermatemys mawii. Next base: position 12,196,845 of record ML677333.1, on the reverse strand, counting down.
TAGAGCATAAGCTTTCGTGGGCTAATACCCACTTCGTCGGATGCATGCAGTGGAAGTATCCAGGGGCAGGTATAAATAGGTAGGCAAGAACCAGGTTGGGGATAACAGGGTTAGTCCAATGAGACTGAACCAGCTTGTTATCTCAAATCAGAGAGGGTGAGATATTCCTCTAGCAGCTGAACTAGAGGTGTGAATAGCGAGAGAAGAGAAACTGCTTTTGTAGTTAGTAGCCACTCATAATCTTTGTTTAATCCTTGACTGATGGTATCAAATTTGCAAATGAATTGCAGCTCTGCAGTCTCTCTTTGCAGTCTCATCTTGAAGGTTTTTTTGCTGCAAAATGCTGACCTTTAAATCTTTTATGGTGTGTCCAGAGAGGTTGAAGTGTTCTCCTACAGGTTTTTGTATATTGCCATTCCTGATGTCTGATTTTTGTCCATTTATCCTTTTTCATAGAGACTATCCAGTTTGGCCGATGTACATAGCAGAGGGACATTGCTGACACATAATGGCATATATTGCATTGGTAGATGTGCAGGTGAATGAGCCAGTGATGGTGTGGCTGATCTGGTTTGGTCCTGTGATGGTGTTGCTGGTGTAGATGTGTGGGCAGAGCTGGCATCGAGGTTTGTTGCATGGATTGGTTCCTGAGTTAGAGTTATTACGGCGCGGTGTGCTGTTGCTGGTGAGAATATGCTTGAGGTTGGCGGGTTGTCTGTAGGCCAGGACTGGCCTGCCTCCCAAGGCCTGTGAAAGTGAGGGATTGTTGTCCAGGATGGGTTGTAGATCACTGATGATGCATTGGAGAGGCTTTAACTGAGGACTGTATGTGATGGCCAGTGGTGTTCTGTTGTTTTCTTTCTTGGGCTTGTCTTGCAGCAGCAGGCTTCTGGGTACACGTGTGGCTCTGTTGATCTGTGTCCTTACTTCCTTGTGCCGGTATTGTAGTTTTGAGAAAGCTTGGTGGAGATCTTGTAGGTGTTGGTCTCTGTCTGAGGGGTTGGAGCAAATACGATTGTACCTCAGTGCTTGGCTGTAGACAATGGATTGTGTGGTGTGCCCGGGGTGGAAGCTGGTGGCATGAAGGTAGGCATAGCTGTCGGTAGGTTTTCGGTATAGGGTGGTGGTGATGTGGCTGTCATTAATTTGCACAATGGTGTCTAGGAAGTGGACCTCCTGTGTAGACTGGTCCAGGCTGAGGTGGATGGTAGGGTGGAAGCTGTTGAAATCATGGTGGAATTCTTCCAGAGTTTCTTTCCCATGGGTCCAGGTGATGAAGATGTCATCAATGTAGCGTAGATAGAGAAGGGGCGTGAGTGAACGAGAATTGAGGAAGAGTTGTTCCAGGTCAGCCATAAAGATGTTGGCATACTGTGGGGCCATGCGGGTGCCCATAGCGGTGCCACTGGTCTGGAGGTATATATTGTCACCAAATTTGAAATAATTTTGTGTGAGGATAAAGTCACAGAGCTCAGCAACCACTTGTGCTGTGGCATCATCAGGGATACTACTCCTGACAGCTTGTATTCCAGCTCTGTGTGGGATGTTTGTGTAGAGAGCCTCTACATCCATGGTGGCTAGGATGGTGTTTTCTGGAAGATCACCAATGCATTGTAGTTTTCTCAGGAAGTCGGTGGTGTCACAGAGATAGCTGGGAGTGCTTGTGGTGTAGGGTCTGAATAGAGAGTCCACATATCCAGATAGTCCTTGAGTGAGAGTGCCAATGCCCGAGATGATGGGGCGTCCAGGATTTCCAGGTTTGTGGATCTTGGGTAATAGATAGAATAACCCTGATCGGGGCTCTAATGGTATGTTCATTTGTTCCTGTGTTAGTGTAGGGAATGTTCTGAGTAGATGGTGCAGTTTCTTAGTATATTCCTCAGTGGGATCTGAGGGAAGTGGCCTGTAGAAATTGGTGTTGGAGAGTTGTCTGGTAGCCTCCTTTTGGTAGTCAGGCCTGTCCATGATGACAACAGCACCTCCTTTATCAGCCCCTTTGATTATGATGTCAGGGTTGTTTCTGAGGCTGTGGTTAGCATTGCATTCTGCATGACTTAGGTTGTGAGGCAGGCGATGTTGTTTTTCCACAATTTCTGCCTGTGCACATCAGCGGAAGCATTCTATGTATAGGTCCAGACTGTCATTTCAACCCTCAGGAGGAGTCCATGTGGAGTTCTTCTTCTTGTGCTGCTGGTGGGATGGTGTCTGTGCATCAGTGCGCTGTTCTATGTTGTCTTGAAAGTATTCTTTGAGTCGGGAGACAGTGAAAGTAGGCTTCCAGATCACCGCAGAATTGTATCATGTTTGTGGGATTGGTGGGTCAGAATGAGAGTCCTTGAGATAGGACAGACTCTTCTGCCGGGCTGAGTGTGTAGCTGGATAGATTGACGATATTGCTGGGTGAGTTAGGGGTACCACTGTTGTGGCCCAACGTGGCAGGTAGGATTTTAGATAGCTTGCAGTCCTTTTTGCTTTTGTAGAGAGGTGGTATGTGTAATATAGATCTCCTGTCTTATTTTAGTAAAGTCTGTTTGTGTGAAAGGCTGGTTGTTTATGAAGGTCTCCAGGTCGGAAAGCTCTTTTTTGATGTTTTTCTCTTTGCTGTACAGGATACTTATCAGGTGGTTCCTCAGTTTCTTTGATAGTGTCTGGCATAATCTCTCACTGTAGTCTGTGCAGTATGTAGAAAGCAATGGATTTTTCACCTTCAGTCCATTTGGTATGATGTCCATCCATTTGCATTTGGAGAGAAAGATGATATCTGTCTGTATTTGTGCAAGTTTCTTCATGAGGTTGATGGATTTCCACTCCATACGGCTAAATGCACTGCCTTGCATGTTGTCAAGAATCAGAGGGGTAGCCGTGTTAGTCTGGAATTGCAGAAGTGACAAAAAGTCCTGTGGCACCTTAAAGACTAACTAAAGTATTAGAGCATAAGTTTTCGTGGGCTAATACCCACTTCGTCGGATGCATGTAGTAGAAGTATCTGGAAGCACTGTACTTCTGAGCCATAATTCCTTTCCTGCTTCCCTGTTGCTCTGAGGGATGGAAAATTGCTGCTGGTCTCTACCACTGGCACATTATAGTGATTCTCATATTGGATCATTAAAGTTAATCAGAGGGATTTAAACCAACATGTCAAATGAAATAAAGACAAAATTATCCCTGGTTAACAATTAAATAAATTCTCAAAGATGATATTTAGGAAACAAATAGGTATCAATCATCCTATGTTCTTTGAACACTCATTCCTCCCATTGTCTGCAGTGAGAATTCCAAGTGTCAAGGAATACCGCTCAAAAACTTTGGGATACGTTTGCTTTAAAGGACTCTTCTGCTATGTTTCAGAGTAGTAGCCGTGTTAGTCTGCATCCACAAAGAGAACGAGGAATACTTGTGGCACCTTAGAGACTAACCAATTTATTTGAGCATAAACTTTTATGGACTAGAACCCACTTCATCAGATGTATAGAGTGGAACATATGGTAGGAAGATCTCTCTATATATACAGAGAACATGATCTGCCTACACTGCCTGGGCTGTTTAATGAGTGGCTCATTTAAGGTTATAACACATTGTTTACCTCCTTTGAGATCTGCTGATGAAATTTGCTATATGAGAGCAAGGTATTCTTATTTATTAGTTATCCAACAGGAATATAACGCATTACAATCACCTTGTAATTTGATACACTTACGGGCTTTATAACATTTTGTTACATATATAAGATTACATATAAAGGTGGTTAGCTCATTGGATGTTTTATGTATTAACCTATGCCAAGATGTTCAAAAGTGACTCATGATTTTAGGGGCCTCAAATTTTCAGTGCCCAACCTAAGATGTCTTGGAAGAGGCCTGTTGTGCAGAAATGCTGAATGCCGACCCTCATAAAATCAGGCCTCAAGTCTGGCTCCCCAAAACTCTTGAAAATTTGGTAGTTATCAAGATACATTAAAATGTTTAAAATGCCATTTCTTTCTTAAAAGCATTCTACACCCTCTTTTCCATGTCCTTTCAGTAACAGAATACAAAAAATTGCCTATTATACTGGAACCAAATAGCTTTGATTTTATTGCTAAGGCAGCAATAATGTTTGTGTTTAATTACTATGGTGTGATACTCCAGCTTTCCTGATAAATCTTGTTAATATCCATAACCTGGACCACGAGGTGTGTATTGCAGGTTTCTGGGCCAGATGGTCAGCATAAGGCAGTATAGCTCTACTGAAGTAATTGAAATTATTCTAATTTACACCAGCTGAGGATGTAGCCCTATAAAGATTTAGCTGCATTTCAGTGGGGCATAAAATGACTCTGGTCATAGTTGTTTGTGTGCAAAACACTTTGGGCTACATCACAATGAAAGGCACTATATAAATGCCAGATAGTCTTTGTTCCATACATATCTAGGTCACTGAACTACTGCTACAGCTAATAATTACTCTAATAGATGGACATTCAGTTGCATTAACCTTGACACAACACATACTGAGTCAGATCCTCAGTTGATATGAATTGGCACAAATTGCCAACAACGGAGTTACGCTGTTTTACACTAGCTGAGGATCTGGCCAATATTTCATTATATATGTACCATGAGGTTAATTCTTATTTTAGATAACTGGAGTATCAGTTCTGATTGTCTCAGAAAAATGAGCTACTGCAGAGCCACCAGGAAAGAAGGATTTTATTCTCTAGCTTAAATGACTGTAACTGCAATTTTTTCTCTATCTAGCAAGGCTGTTCTGCATATCTTAGAGATGGACTTTCAGTGCTTACTCACTGGTTTGCTTGGATTATCTTGCCATTTTCCAATGAGCACTGCTTGCTCTCTTCACGCTACATTTGGATATGTGTGATTATTAGATCAGTCCCCGTGGCCCAGTCCCACACACACTGGTGAGTGACAGAATTGGGGTCACATGCGCCAAGATTTGGGGCTCCAGGGTGAATATTCCCAGAAAGTGCTGCCAATAAGCAGGCTACTGTCAGTAAGGGGCATGGGAAGAACCCAGTGACCACAATGAGTGGCAGGGACAGGAGACCTAAGCTTACAGCTGTACTGTGAGAAATGAAGCAGACTTTGGTTTTAAGTCAGAGTGAAAAACCCAAACACTTTTCCACAGAAATATTTTCCATTGTACTGGGTTTTAGCCTGGTTCAGTGAACACAAAGCTACACATATTGCAGCCATGCTGTTCACTGCGCTATCGTTAAAGCTGTAGTCACACACATTTTCTGAACTGCCCATTAGGAAATAGCATTGGTAAAATAGCCCTAAAAAATCTGTTCCAGGTGTCAAGAATTATTATTATGGATTGACGGCATAGAGATAAATTGTTCATTAAGTTAACTTTTTGTTGTCAGTTTTTCTTTTATGAAGAGGGAGACAAATCTGTTATTTCCTCCTAGTGAATTATGCATGGACCTTGCAGTCTGAAACGAGGGTCTAATCTAGTGATGACTTGCTGTGTAAATCTGTATAAATCTTATCATCCCTGTTCTCCAGTTAGCAGAAGAACAATGCAGATCTCACGACCAGACAAGTGTGATATGTAAAAAGCTATATGAGGATTATTATTTTCAGGGGCACCCCAGAGTTTGGAAGAGTACCACTGCAGAGGGAAGAATAAACCCAACTCCACTGTATGCTACAGCAGAAGTGCACCTTGTGTTGATTTAAGGTATGTCTACCTGCAATTAGACCCTCATGGTTGACCTGTGGCAGCTGACTGAGGCTTATGGGACTGAGGCTAAGGGCTGTTTAATTGTGGTGTAGCTGTTTGGGTTTAGGCTGAAGACCAAGCTTTGGGACCTTCCCACTGCACAGGGTCCTAGAGTTGGGCCGCAGCCTGAGTCTGACTATCTGCACTGCAATTAAACAGCCTCACTAGCCCTGAATCAACTGGCAAAGGCCAGCCATGGGTTTTTAATTGCAGACATAGACATGCTGATGTTTACAAGGGAAAGAGTGCATGCCATCTTATCCTTCCCTATTGTTTATGGGCCAGATTGAGCCTACAAAGCCTAGGCCTATGTCGGGGACAGTGCAGAGCCAGACCTCCTTAAGCGTCGGCTTGCAGACATCAGATCCAGGGATATGCTGGACCTGGTTCTCCGTTGCTTTGCACCTTGTGCCATGCAAAGAGCTAGTACTGACTTGGCAAATGACTAAACAGGGTCAGGGAGAATCAGACCCAAATTCTCCTTGAGCTCCATGGCAAACAGTAGAAAAGAATGTACTGCACCAGCCCTTAGGCAATGCAGCAGGTGGTTCCCTCCACAGGTCTGGTGGCTATTGCAGCAGGAGGGAGGCTTGTATCACGGTGCGCTCACAGGGAGAACTATCCATGCTCTCGAGTGTGTAGGGTTTGCAGCTGTGCACAGAGGATGCTGACGGGTTGAGGTGGAGAAGTGGCAGATTTTACTTAATTGCCATGTGAACTGAGACTAAAGCTAGAATTAGGAGCCTAAGAAAGTTGCATGTCCAGTTCCCTTAGGTTTCTTTGAAAATCCTAGCTTAAATCACCCAGAGAAGTTTGCCACACACTGGATCTGAGCAACAGACCTCTTCAAGTAGAAAAGTACAAATGATCCCGGAATATACCTTGCTTGTTTGATAATGTGTTTTCTCTCTTGCCATCCATTTACCCCTGACTTTATACTATGCTTATCACCAGGACATCTCTCTCTGCATTACCCTCTCTACTGTAGCTTCTCTTCTAGTTCTATTGCAGCCACCCTCCATTTTAACATCTCTTTCTGACACACAGAATACTTGGCATTTGTGTTGAATTGAAACAGTGACTGCTTTTAAGTTGAGCCTTGAAAACCTTTCTCTAAAGCATTTTCAAAGGGATGGCACATCATTCTCAAAAACACCATCAGATGGGCCAAAGCCAAGCAAGAAACTGCTGAGCCATTCTATGCACTCTCCAGAAGATGGTGCCCTGCTGCTAGAAAACAATACTTCAAGCCGCAGTCATTCCAGTTCACTGGCAGAATGTCATACAAAACGCTTTGTGTCTGTCAGCACATTCCAGGAAGGTCACAGTGAATGATGAATGCTCCTGTGTAGGAGCTGCAGATTTTTTTTCCCCATGAATTGCATCACTTGGCAGACTCTTGGCTTCATTCATTTGACTCCTGTGGTTACAAACCTTTCCCAATTGTTGTGAGCCTGCTTCCTCCACAGGCCCTCTGTGGCCAAGGCAGGATATTCATGACTGACTGGCCTGGGGAAGCTGGACTGTTTCCAGCTCCTTTCCACAGCAGCATTGCTCACTTCCCTCCCCCAGAGGTCTGAAATATCCTGTGGTTCTGGTTAGCTTTCTCTCCGGATGCAGAGCCACTAAAGCATATGCATCACCATGTGATACCCAAGATTGTTTCAGCATAGCTAATTATGAGAGAGGCTTTATTTAGACCCTGTGTCTATGAAGATGAGTAAAACAGTCCTATGTTAGGTCAGGTGGTTATTTGATTTTATCGTAACTGAAAAGATGATTTTCACAGGCACTTAGTACTGAAAATTCTCCATTGAGTTTGGATATATGTCTGAAGTGTTTAAGTAATTCTAATAAACTATGAGGTCATCTTTGCAGCTTAGTTGTTATTTCCTATTAGTTGGTTCATAATCCTCCTCTTTCCCCCTCACAGCTTACTAAATGTTCATGAAGCTTGTGCAAATGAATAGAACTGTTCTCATTTTTTATCTTAATACACAGAACAAACAGCTATTACTTTTCATTGGGAAGAAACAGGCACAGTCAAATCCTGCAGTATTTTCTCACTGATAATTTTGCCAGTGGGGCTACAGTACTGGGCTGCTCAATTCCTAGGCATTAATGTCACTTATCAGATGCTGAACATTTTTAGTCAGACATAGAGAACATGAGTTTCCTGGTGTCTGAAGGCAGTATATATGGAGGAGGGGTATGAACTTCTACTATTGGATTTTAGGCCCAATCCTGCAAATGAGTGCTGAATGGGTAGGCTCACACATTTGCATATAGACAGTACACAATACTCTGAAGACCTGGGGATCAACATTCAGGTCCCTAGCTTTTGGTGGGGAGGGCAGCAGGAACAACTGAGCAGTTTGAGCATTGGCCTGCAAAACCCAGGGTTGTAAGTTCAATTCTTGTGGGGCCATTTAGGGATCTGGGGCAGAAATCTATGGGTAAGATTGTGGCCTGTATTGTGCAGGAGGTCAGACTAGATGATCATAATGGTCCCTTCTGACCTTAAAGGCCCTGTCTGTCTGTGTGTGTGTGTTGTGGAGAGCAGTTCAAAAATAAATGGGAGAAAAACAGCTAGTCACTTCCATTATGTTATTTAGTAGTGTAGATAGATGTAGGCCAATTACAATACACCTGGATTTCTCTTGGACAAAGCCATGAGAAAGCACACAGCATTGCTCCTGAGTCCAAACTTGGGATGGGTGGAGGATAATCACTGTTCACTGCTGAAATGTCAAGGTGTTTGGAAATGGAAATGTTTTGCAAGTTACCCCCAGATTACTGAAATGCAAACTGCCATCAGATAATGGCTACATTTTGCAAAATGAGGGATGAGGGGGAAAAATCTATGAAATGTAAAGAAATTTCACTCTTACACACACACAATTTCAAGGTATCTTTCATGTTCTACAAGAACTGTCAAAGTGGAAAACCACTGGTGATGTACAAGTCTATTGTGACTTTTAAAAATACTTGACTCAAAAAAAGAAATTATTTGATTTTTCTTAAATTACATTTAATTTGTTGCTGCTATAAAATCACCAAGAACCAAGTCTGCACCCACTTGAAAGCCAAATCGAATACATCCTTCTTTCCTGTCTGCTTCAGTACACTCCAGGTGGCTGTGTGAAGGAGCACAACTAATGGCAAATGCACTTCTGACCCCAAACTCTGCTGAGATCAACAAACACTAACATCAAAGCTTCATGTCCAGTGAAAATCCTGTGAACATCATTATGTGCTGCTCTGTATTGGTGGCCTGATCCAAAGAGACCCATTGACTACAGTGGGATTTAGATCATGCTCTAGGTGCAGTGTGGAGTTGTACTACCACAATGGCAGAGCTGAAGACATTGTGCTTCTGAGGCACAAAATTTCCTAGGAGGCTTCTTATCACAGGGCGCCATCCTCACTACACCACTACTTCAGAGGGTGCAGCCCAAATCAGGTCTGCTGGTTGGTTCAGAGTGCACAACGCAATGACCCTGCCTCCTCCTCATCCCTTTTGCCTGACTGATATCCCAGAAGACATAGGCCAGGTAGTATCTTTTATTGGAACAACTTCTGTTGGCAGAAGAGACAAGCTTTCAAGCTTCACAGAGCTCTTCTTCATGTCTGGCTGAGCTAAAAACAAGTTAGGACAGATTGTTAAGCTTAAGGGGGTCACGCATCCTGTAAAATTAAGTGGGCAACTGAGGGTTAGAAAGCATATAAGAGCACTGGGTCAGCGAATGGTCCATCTAGCCCAGTATCCTGTCTCCCACAGTGGCCAATACCAAGACTGTTAAGCATTAAGGGGTTCACTTATGCCGTAGGCCACTTAAGTGGTCTAATCCTCAATGGCCCAATTCATTTTCAGTGGTCTCCTACAGCATATGTAAACTTCTTGGCTTATGTTTAAGAATCTGTCCTATCTTGTGCTTAGCTCAGACACTCATATTACCTTGATCAGACCTGAAGAAGATCATTGTGAATCTCAAAAGCTCATCCGTTTTGCCAACAGAAGTTGGTCCAATAAAAAATATCACCTTGCCTACCTTGTCTCTTTCATATCCTGAGGCCACACAGCTAGAACAACATTGCAAACAGCTATGGATCATATACCTAAAGGCACTCACAGGGAGAGATTCCTGCACTTAGGTGAGGGTAAGGAATGCAACTTTGCTGCCCAAGGGTCATGCTGCTTGCACCTGTCATCCTGTAGCTGCACAAGCACTAGCCCCCAGTCCCAATTTGGCTTCATGCAGACAGCATAAACACGAAGGCTGAATCTACATTTTGAGCTGGAATTATATCTCCACTCCCTCGCAGGACCCTAGGTTCTTTATTTGAAGTGGCTGGCCCATCCTGCTTGATCAAAGCGAATGCGTGTATGTTACACAGGCTGGAAATTACACTTGCAACTTGAAGATGCACTAAAAGCAGGCTACAGTCATTTAGACCAGGGCATGTTTTGTTTCTTTGCACAACGATCGTTTTGGTATTGTGCACAAGGCATGGCATATCACCCTCCATGTCAGTACAGCCTGCAGATACAGAATGATATTAAGGGGCAAATCCTGAGTCTTGACTGTTTCCACTCAGTCCTTATTCAGAGAACTCTCCCAGTTACTTCTATGACAGGTAATAGGGCAGAGTAAAAGTGAGTAAGACCTGCAGGTGTTATCTCAGAGCAATTTTATATGTACATAGTATCTATCAAACCTAAAGGAAAATAATTTTTTTAACCAGAGTTTGCATAGCACCACTGAAATGCAACCAGGGCAACAACCAACCTATGTAGAGCACAACAATTGCGAATTTAGAACAATAAGAACCTCTTCTTGTAGGAAATGCAAGACTTTTAATGTCCTTACACAGCAGATGGGATGCTGGTTTTTAAGGTCTCATGTAAATAAAATCTCCTTGTACATAAAGAATCAGTCACATTTTCTTTTTTAGAAACGGCACCTGAATAGTGATAGGCACCTTAGAGACACCAGAGAGATAGATCAGAAGAAGCCAATTTGCCTGGAGTTTTCTTGAGTCCTGCAATGGAGGAAGGCTGAGCCCTTGAAATTAATTTTGCACCTTAAGTTCTGAGGCTAACAGGCTGGGGAGAAGAAAAAGTGAGTCCCTTCTGAGGAAAGTAAATTGTCTTCTGGGTCTACATTTGCAGTGCTGTACTTGTTTTTAGTACACAGTTAGTGTGAGACTGTACCTTTGAGGCACACCCATATGCTGGGGGAGAGAGAAAGAGACAGTATATGTACAGAGGTATTAGGCTGCTGCAGAAGACCAAGCCAGAATTCTGGCTGACAGCGTAAATCCCCCTTAGTGCTCTGTTAGAGTGTAGGCTGCACTAGCAACACAGCGAACCCTATGACTGCAGTATGCGCCCTATCCTAACATCCAGTAGGTTTTGCTGACTTAGGAGGAGGAAGGGCAGTGTCCTGGCTCTGCCCATAACCTATCCTGATTTCCTCTTCATCCCATTTTGGGGATGGGGACGATGGCTCACCTGAAATTACTCTGCTCCCCAGACACACAGTGGCTGGCCCTTATGAGAAGATGCAAAGACTCTTTAACTGTCTTCATCCACTTATTCACCTATGCATGGTCAGCCACAATCTGGTCCATGTCTTGGGCAAGTCTTAAAGTCCCACCCCAGGCTCTTTTTTGAAACCCACAAGAAGAAGAAGCTATGGCATCACTGGGATTTTTGTTAGCATTTTCATACTGGTGACCTAAAACTTGGTACTTAAATCTGGATTTATGGCCATATCCAAAACCCATTGAAGTCAATGACAAGCTTTTAAATGACATCAGGGGTTTTGGTTTCAGGATCTAGCACCTTAATTTTCTTTAAATGTCTAAATATGGCTTTAGGTGCCTTAAATTTAGGGACCTAAATTTTTTGCGTAAATTCTTGTGCATCCCTTAAGATTAGGGGGCAAAAACATATACAGATGACTTGGGCTGATTTGGTGGGAAGGAGAAGGAGAGGGATGAAAATAGATTAGGAAGAGTAAAAATAAAACAAAGTTTTATTTTCCTGCTTTATTAGAACTATTTCTAGGATGTTATAAATTTATTACCTGAGATAAAAGACTTAATCATTACTAAACTGTTTGGCAACTGTTTTAATAACATTAATCTCGATGAGCTCATTTGGTGTTAATGGGGATCTTTTAAGTACTTTTATAGGATTTTCACTGAATTCAGAATTAAATAATTGGGCCATTATTCTAAAGCATTTCCATCATTCCTCAGGGAAGTCCCAATCTATTGATTTGCGTCTGCTCACAGTTTTATTTCTTCTCAAGCATTAATTCTGATCACCCTCAGTAATTTTAGTGCATCTTATTCCCTTTATTATTTTGACCCTTGTAGGGGCGGACTCTAGTTGTTTGCCCTTGGTAATCCATACTGTCAATGGAGACATGTATGGGAAAGATTTAAAATGTCACCAAATGAATGGGGTGATGGTCAATGAGACAGGAATGATGATGACAATGGACTATATAATATGAGGAGGCACAAGGAATCTAGTGACATTTCACGACAGTCAGACTAGATTAGCTGTTAGCTGGTTAGGCAAATAGCATACTAAAGTCAGTACAAAATGTTTCCTTAAACATACCTAACATTAAAGGGCTTTGGCAGCCATCTATGTCTAAAGAATAATATAACCCCATCAATAAACTAACTTTGCTACTTCATGAAAATATGCACACATTTTTTTTTGTAATAGTCAACCGGCTTTGTTAGGTAGTATTCAGGTTTCTCTCAGAACAGTTTCTAGTGTGGAAGTTCATCATGATTACTTTAAAAGTATATGCTGGTACATTTCTGACTATAAACTAACTCCGCGGGGAGAGAGGGAAGAAATGTGTTCCTTCTTAACACCTCATCTGGAAGATCAGATCTGAGTTGTCTTTGTTTAAACAGATTAATCTTTCTCAGTGCAAAGGTCTTTATCCAAATCACTGTATCAAGTACAGTAAACAATCTATACTACACATGACTAAACATTAGCTTTATTGGTTCCATTCTTCAAGGCACTGTGCAATAATGAAAAGCATATTGTGGAACCAAAGAATGTGTAAATTTCAAAATTGCCACTTTATTTATATTTTTAACTACTTGTAAATTACTTAATACCTCAAATAGATTTAACAGTTGCTATTATTCATTCAAGAAAAAAGTTCAACCACTACATCATCTATAACTGTTAATAAAGATGTTTTTAGGATGGCTTTACCATTATGTTTGACTTTACAATAAGTGGTATTGTTAGCATATGTTATCTTTTTACCATAGGTTCTAAGTGTCTCTGTTTTTGTAGGCTTCGGCTTCAATACATGTGTCTCAGTGCCTAAAACACACATCAGACATGGCTCGCAGCTACACTCAGCCAAACAGAATGTGCCCAAGACCTAACATATAAAATAACCTATATAATGTATCCTGTTTACATTTCCACAATTATAATAATTTCATATTCTAAAAAGAATTACACAATTGCTTTTCCATTTTAAGACTTTTAAATCTATCCACAGAGATACTGTATGCCAGCCATTATTATTCACTCTGTTGCTATTTCAGCTATAAGTAACAAGCATACCATATGTTTCTCCACTAGAGATATAACTTGACTTTCTGATTACTTACTGTGACGACCCAGGGTTTCCCACAACCCTGGGTTTCCTTCCTTGGATATCTGCAGCCACCACCAAACTTCTCATTTGGAAATTTTACCTCAGGGCACCTGTCCCTCTGCTTCCTTGTTACAAGGTCCCATCTCCAGGAGCAGGGGTCCCCGAAGAGGCATGGTAGGTGTTCTTTGAAGGCTGCTGCAGAAATCCCTATTTACCACAACTCCACTCTGGACTGAATTAACCAACATGCAACTTGTTATTTACAATTAAAACCTATGAATGAACTCCAGTATGAGTCATTTTGCAATGTCAATTGTACTCTTCAATCCCTGGAAATCTTATTTCATACCCCCATTCAGGTTTCCTTTTCATGAGCCCCAGACTCTGATGTTCTCCAGTCTGATCTCACAGGAGCCTGGAACTTTGTCATCCTGGATGGACCAGTCTCTCAGAGGAGTCTGGAGCGAGCTTTCTTGGCAATTTCAATCAGTCCAGACAAAAACACTTCCAGCGGGCAAGTCTATACACTCGCTCCTCTGAGGGCCTCTTCCTACAGCTGACTTTTGAACCAACATTCTGGGTGGCTCTTAGCAACCCAGTAGGCCCTCACGGAGTCCTTAGGTTTCACACTATTATACCACTTCCACTCACATATTTTAGTTCCCACATACCTCATACTTAAACAGACCAAATACCCTAATGATCACCACACATATACTGGGTCAAGTCCTGAAGTCTTTATTTGCTGTTTACGCAGGCCTAACTAATTTAGGATCTGATAAAAATGTCAGTAAGGATTTCAGGATTTGGCTGACATATAACAATCAATACGAAATTAAGATGAGTGACTGATTATTATTCTAGAGCACAGTCATGCTGAACAATAATAAAAAACAACATAAAGAAACATGTTTTGCGAGTGCAGTTTTTCATAACTAATGCTTTGGGTTACAGTAGAGTAAAAGTAGTTGATTAATTGTAACATTTGTCTTCACTTAATAGATGCATAGATTTTAAAGCCATACGGGACCACTATGGTCATCTAGTCTGATCTCCTGCATGACCCAAGCCATACAATTTCCCCCAGTAATTCCTGCAGTAGGTTGAATTATTCTCCACCGCTATGTTAGAACACTAGGAGGCCTATTAGGTATTATGAGTACTACTTCATGCAGTATATTGGGGTAGATCCTTATCTTATTTACACACATGTAAATTCCAAATAGCTTCATTGCCAGCACTGGAATTACTCTGATATAACTGAAATCAGAATCTGCCACATTATTTTTGATGTTGTGGTAGCTGTTGAAATCTATGTCTTATTCCATAGAATAAATAACTATAATGAACACTTCCACAGAGTAAATTACTTTATCCTGAGGTATGAAATTTCGATTGACTCTTTGAAGTTCAGGTAATTAGCTTCTTTTGGCCTAATCATGCATTCAGGACTTGGTCAGTTGACAAGAGTGAATCTTAAAATAAATATTTTTATAGAGATTCATAACTTTTAAGGCCAGAAGAGATCATTATGGTCATATAGCCTGACCCCCTGCATGACACAGGTCATAGAATTTCACTCAGTAATTCCTGCCTTGAGCTCATAATGCCTAGTTATGCTAGAGCACAGCTTTTACTAAGATACTCAGTATTGATTTAAACACTTTAAGCAATGGAAAATCCACCTCCTCCTTTGCTAAGTTTTTAAAAGGAATTTTGAAAGTTACATGTCTAACCCTGAAGAATAAAAAGCTAAAAAAGAGTAACATTAGAGGATGTAAATCTCTGACTATAACCAACTTACATATTGACGGTCACTTCTGTTAAAATGCAAAGTCATCGTATTTTACAGGCATCACAGCGGACAAAAAACTTGAATTGGTTCTGCCGTGTTCATTTATGATATTTTAAACAAAGCTTTATGTAATATCATCAGGGATGAAGCAGTTTAAGTAGCAGTGGCTATTCTGCTTTTCTGAAACATTCTGCATCTGTGCAGCTAACTGTGCGTAAATAGCAAGCAGAGATCCAGGATGACATTGCAGGCATATTAAAGTCATGTCACATCAGCCCTGCCAAACCTTCCGAATCACGATATCCAAGGCATATGGCACTCAATTTGCATCAATATCAAATTCATTGCAGACACCCCAATAATCATGTAAGGTTTCTATTGTCTGTTTTGGAGACAATATTGGTGTTGCCTTTGCACTGTTATTTTTCTCACTTATTTCCTGATGTTTCATGCATGATGTCACAATTCTTGTCAGAGGAGAGAAATATATAGTCATCTTTAAGCACCAAGACTAATGTGAATATCCATTGTGCTATTATACTAACCATGCTTCCAAAATGATATGTTCCAACATCAGAACAATTTGTTGGCATGGCAACTGGCCTGGCCTGAAACAGTTCTGCTGATGTGCTTCCCCCATCCCTCCCCACCAAATCCTCTGAGATGGACTCAGTAGCAAATCCCCTCTTCCAGTTGAGTAACTTCAAACTCCCTTTATACAGGCCATTACAGATGCATTTTCAGTTAGAAGTAAAAGGTAGTGTAAAGAAAACGAGCCTTAAGAATGGGCAGTAAATATATATTTTCATTTAAAATTACCTTTGTGGGAATTAGCCATATGTAATTAAACCAGTAGTCCATCTAATCTTGTGGCCTGTGTCTGATAGTGGCCAGTTCAAGATGCTACAGAGGAAGGTTAAACATTTTTTGTAGTGAGTAATTATGGAAAAAGCTGGTCAAAGAATAAGTTTCTTCCTAAGGCCCCCTAAATTGGAGGCTGAGTTATTCCCTGAAATGTTAGGGTTTCGAGCCCCATCAAACTTTTTCTTTAGTTCATAATCATGTAATTGGAAGTTCTGATAATCCACATAAATTCTCATTAACCATTAAAGCAATGAAAAGGTTCTCATTATCTCAAAGTGATGGAAATTTTACACTGAAAACATTCTGCTTACATCAAAGTTTCACTGAGAAGGGGAAACAACAATACTACCAGCTGTGCTCCATTTAAAATACTGTGGTTCTCGATGGTCAGTGCTGTCTAATGGATGGAATAAATAAAATACAGGCTGGCTTCATAGTTCTAATCCCCATTCTGCCTCTAGCTTTGTTTGTGATCTCAGGTAAGTCACTTGACCTATGTGAGTTCTAGTTTCCTCATCTGTGAAGGAGGGAATTCATTAAGGCTGATCAAAAAATTTCAGTCAAAACTTTTTTACAATGGAAAATTGGGTTTTCAACTAAACAAACATTTTCACGGACAGCGCCAGCTTTTCTCGAATATTTTCAGTATTTTTTGGTTGGAGAACAAAGTTAAAATTGTTCGGGTTTTTTGGCAGTTTTCAATACAATTGTTTTTTAAAAGTTTCCTCAGTGAAAAAAAACCTATTTTCTGACCATCTCTAGAAATAATATTTATTTATATATACAAAGCACTTTAATATCTTCAGAGGAAATATGCTACGTAAGTGCTAAGTATTGTTTTATTATTAATGTATTGCTAAGAACTTACTCAAGTAAAACACCCATTGACTTAACAGTTTTGCTTGTGTAAGGGCCAAGGAGAGACTGCAGCAATAAATATTAGAGAGTTATGATTGTGAAATAATTTAGGAACCAACAGTAAAAGCATTTCATTGTTAATGTATCATAAATATTTACAATGGATATGCAAGAGATAGTCAAGGGGGCAACTCTGATTCATTGTTAGTGGTTCTGAAGACACTGCTAAATATAACCAAATAATATTGTGTATGCTATGAGGAAAGTTACCCTGCTTGTATGGGTGCACAAAAACAGTTATATGCATAACTGCTGATAAGAAAGACCTGGTGTTTGCTTAAAGAAAACCACCACCAAAATGTTACAACCCACAGAAGACTCAAGTATGATGTGCCACAGGCACAGAATAAGAGACACCTAGATGCACCAGTGCTCAAGACCTCCAGATAATCTCAGCAAGTGACTTACACTCCATGCTACAGAGGAAGCCAAAACCCCACAAGACCACTGCCAATCTGACCTGGGGGGAAATTCTGACCCAACCTCACCTCACCTATGGTCATTGGCTAGAAGCTGAACATATGAGCAAGAATCAGCCAGCCAAGCACCTGAGAGAAAGAATGCTCAGTGCCACCTCAGAGCCCTGACCCATCCCATCTACTGTCCCATCTCTAGCCATGGCCATCCCTGATGTTTCAGAAGAAGGAGACCAAAAAAACCCAGAATTAAATTTGGCGACGGAACCCCTTCCTGATCCCTGCTGGTAACTGGCTGAAGCCCTAAGGCATGAGCCTTAGGAACACAAGACATAAACCCTTGGCTATCTCTTGCATATCTCCTGTCCCTTCACCATCATAAGCAACTCCATCATAAAATTCCACTCAGTTTTTTCCATCCCTCTCTTAAAACTAATGAAGAGGTTTGCACACACAATTCCTGTTTTGAGGCTGTTCTAGAACCTTACTCTCTGATTGTTAGAAACCTTCTTCTAGTGTCCAGCCTGTATTTGTTCGTGGCCAGTTTATGCCCATTTGTTCTTGTGCCAACATTGTCCTCTAGCCTAAATAGTTCCTCTCCCTCCCTAGCTTGTGGTCCATTATAACCTCCATAACTCTTTCTGCAGTACTCCTTCCTAGGCAGTCATTTCTCATTTAGTATGTGTACAACTGATTGTTCCTTCCTAAGTGGAGTACTTTGCATTTGTCCTTATTGAATTTAATCCTATTTACTTCAGACCATTTCTCCAGTTTGTCCAGAACATTTTAAATTTGAATCCAATCCTCCAAAGCACTTGCAACTCCTCCTGGCTTTGTATCATCTGCAAACTTTAAATTTGTACTTTCTATGCCATTATTTAAATCATTGATGAAGATACTGAACAGAACTGGACTCAGAACTGACCCTGAGGGACCTCACTTGTTCTGCTCTTCCAGCATGACTGTAAACCACTGATAACTACTCTCTGGGATCGGTTTCCCAACCAGTTATGCACCCACCTTATAGTACCTCAATCTAGGTAGCATTTCCCTAGTTTGTTTATATCCATTAATTTAATTATTCTTTCTGTTACAATTTATTCCAAAGTCTTGCATACTGCTGAGGTCACAGTACCAGATCTGTAATCTCCCAGATTCCCTTTTCCTCTTTCTTAAATATAGGTACAACATTAGCTATTCTACAGGCATATGGTACTATTCCAAAGAGATACATTTATTACAAATCCTTGCTACCAGACTAGCAATCTCCTGTATGAGTGCTTTCAGTACTCGCTGAGAGATAAAGTATCCTGGTGATCTGGCTAAGAGACAGAAAACAAAGTTGGCATAAATAAGAAAGAAATTATCATAGACTAAGTGTAATCATCCTTTCCAAAAAGTAATGAGTTTGCATCATTTTGTGTCTGCTCTGGCCAGACAGATGCACAAACTATCAGTGCTGTGCTGCCCTTCTGTAGTGATAGGCAAACGGCCGTCTCTGAAGGCATTGAATAAGGTCTGCTTTTTCACAGACTCATTTATTCAGGATTCAGTCTCCACTAGGTCACACATGATCATGCTTTAGTCATCTTAAAATCTGAGAAACCACCCCTCTTCCTGTGCCATAATTACCACAATTGACATTAGCAGAGGCACTCAATAGGGAGCCCTACTAGTGCACACGAGAAGATCCTGCTGGGTTTAAAATTCCCTGCCCTAAAAGAACAACTTGAACCTGAAGCTCGCCAGAGTATACAGCAAAACTCCTCTTTTCCCCCCAGGAAGTTGAAAATGAATGAGGGCAGTGGAATGAATTTAAAAGGATGGGGAAATTGTTAGAGGGGGAATATGAGTTTTTCAGTTTCCTGGTGGGTTATACCAAATTATGTTATGGTTATGTTGGGGTACTGTTCTTGAGGGTATTTTAAATTATGTCAAGAGCATATAACATGTATGGGTAGTCACCCCTTTTTAGGATTTTTATAAATAGATTTATCTATCTGCTCTGATTCATTGAAATTGTAATAAGTTCCTTGATAATAGTTATGGGCAAAGAAGTGTGTCTCTCTTTATGCTTTATGTTGATTTGTAGTGGCTAATTTGTATTTTTTATATACATCTCCAAGCAATGTTTATAGTACACAGGTCTACACCTACCAGGTATAGCAGTCTTTGAAAGGTTTCAAAGAAACGTGGGATTCCTCTCACCTCAACAAGCTAATTGACTTTGACAGCTAAATTTCCCCTTAAATGTTTAGAACTTCCTTTATACAGAAGTGAGAGTCACTCTGACAGGCTTAATTTGTCCTGCAACACGAATGTGCTAAACTTATTAGCCATTCAAGTTAGAAAGACCGTAAAGAGTGGAGTGATGACATTTCCATGGTATGTACTATATAGTTTGCGCTTACAAAATTGAAAAATATTTAGCCAGCAAAATGCAGGCTGAAGTTTGACAGAAAGTTCATCCTGATTCACTTCTGCTCTTGACTGGATGTTTCCTTGTTATAGTATTGGTTGTAATGGGGAACAGAATATCTAAAAAAGAAAGATCCTTTTTAATTGCTTCACATTTATGTCACATTTATTCATATTTTTTCACTAGAAACTAAAAATATTACAGCAAATAAAGCAATGTAACAGATTTATTCCAATACTGTATTATGAGTCAACATTTAGTAAAGCTGAGCAAATGTCAAGGAACAGCAGAATCAGTCCATCATCTATAATGGTAAGAATCAAAACACGCAAACTCTGGGGAAGCTGGGGTTTGTATCTGCATCTGAACTCTTTGGTTTTGCCCTTCTGTATTAAATACATTGCCTTTGTCTCATTCTTAATCCAAGAGATGTGGCCTGTCATTCATGTTTAGCAGACAGATTTGTTTATTGCATTATGTCCTTGATTCTCCATGAAAATTGTCTCAGGAACATTCAGGTAAATCTATGGACTGAAGTCTGGTGAGATTGTGGGTCAAATTCAGTCCTGGCAGGTGCAGTTCCCAATATGGGTGGCTAATTCCTGGGTCAAATAAGTCCTTAAGATTCCTTTGTTCAAGTTCATTATTAAATAAAACTATTAGATACTGCTACTGCTTCAGGAAATTCAACAGCATCATGCTGGACACATTATTTGAATGGCTTTCATGTTTCTGCTAAAAAAAGTCTTCTGAAGCCAAATACATGGAGGTTAAATGTTGGCAAGGGAACAGTCTTTCTAATTTTAAGACTGCCTGGAGAATTTAGCTAAGAATGATAACATTACAGCTGATACTTGGGAAATCTTGGTAGCTCATTGAGCAAAGTCTATGACTGTAGTCAGAAAGGGAATGTCTACTGAGGGAATTCTCTATAGATATTCAGCTCCATTGTGCTTCTCAGGAGTGTATTATTAGTGTGGAAGAGAATGGATAATGAGAATACAGTACAGAACTTCAAGACAGGTAATAACAGTGGAGGTAAATTAGGGGTGTATGAAAATAAATGCTCATCTGACTTGAATGTGAAAGTGCTCTTACATACAGTATCTGTTCTACGACACTCATGCACACCTGACTGCTCTGGAGTGGTAGTCTTCACACTGAGGCATATGCTGTTGGAAATGCCTTGTATTATGACATACACTTACAAAAGTCTGCTGTAGAGTAAAATGAATAATCATTGTACCCATAACAGACATCTGACTAATTTAGGGGACATGTCTATCAAGCACAGAGTGCCCCATATTCAATGTATACACCTATACAATAAACATACCTTGATGCACACAGGTTCCATTACATGCATATCGATGATATGACATTCATACAAGCCATAGATTACATTTGTCACCACTTCTTCCTGCAGGTACCTAGAGTCCCTGAGGACCAAGACCTCTACAGAAGCACCAGTGATGCAGTCCCATACACAGAGTGGAGTAGGTGCAAGCTAAAGTTACTTGAGACATTTGATGGTGCTCTTGAAAGTGCTCATCATAAATAAGGGATTTTTGGCTCTCCACAGTCACTTTTTGGTTAACTCTGCTCACATTTTTGTAGAGAATCTGCTAAGGAAGCAAACCCACCAAGTCAATTCTGCTCTCAAGTGTTCCCCTGGAATCTTGAAAGTAGTGTCTATTTTGGTGTAATATATTCCAGCTAAGACAGTACCCCAGAGGAAACACATATGGGGCTACTGTGTCTACATCTTTACTTTCTTTACTCAGAGATTTCCCAAGATAGGGCCAGATTGTCTGCAGCTCTGGTATTCAAACACCATGGCAAAGATGCTCAGATGTTATGGTGAATAGGGCCACATAAATACTTAAGAGTGCAAATAGTCTGCCCCATCCTTTAGTCTTTTGCTCAAGGCTCATCAACCATTCAGAGGAGTATATTCTGCACTATTGGAGAGTAACACAGGCAGCATGATACAGGAGACACTAAGCCTATCCAAGGCACAATATCTAGTCTTCTAGCTCTCCCGCTGTGGAGAGATGACCCTATATTACTCTCAATACACAGCTATGTGCAAAAGCCACAAACACGGCTATTAACATCTTTTCTGGATGTGAAGCTTGATAGAGTGAAGGAGAGAAGGAGATCTCACAACTCTGCTGCTAAGTCATTTGTTATGGAAACTTAATTTTAATTTGTTCCACATGAATCCTGGAAAAATGAAACATCTGAAAAAAGTGTATCATATTTCTAGTCTAGATAAACAGTGCTATAAAGACTGGAAAATATGTATTTTGTCAAGAGGCATCACTTAAAAAATGTTCACATCTGACAATAATTTCCTCAATATTCCTTCAATGTGCTATAGAGGACTGGCTCAGCATTCTTACTCAGTTGAGATGGATCGGATTTATCACTGTGGTAATGTCACCTGACTTGTACAATGTTTAAGTGGTGAGTCAGCAGAGCTGTAGTTATGCAGAACATACAGTATTTGTCCTGTTCTCTTTTATTCCCTCCAACCTGGACTGAGGCACCTACATCCTTCTGAGTTCTAAGGTTTAGGCCACACCCCTTGCCTTGACATTTCCCGTTGACTAGCTTAGTGGGCTCCTACTCAGTTTGCTGGCTTCTGTGAAATCCATTCTTAGGCATCTAAACCTCCACATGCTTTAGATACAGAGCCTGGGTGCCCAACTTATGGTGATGAATTCCACTGGGCAGCAGGGCACGTAAAAGTTAGGCATTTCAATGCCGAGTCCAAGTCCTCTTAGTGGATCTAACCCCCAGTGCACAATACAGTATCAAAGTTATTAATTTTGTAGGTCACCCTTAATAAGATGCTCCAGCAAGATTAGTATAGGATATCAAAGGGCTGTTGTAAATGTAAACTTTCATTTGTAAAAAATCTCTAGTCCTTTCCCTCACATAAACGGAATTAAAATAACATAATAACACTTTCAGGCTCTTCTCCGTTTCTGTAGAAGGTCACAGAAACACAGGAAATCTCCTCCCTGATACCTCCCCCATCAGTCACATATCTTCAACCCACAGACCCCTCAGGCCCATTGGAAGGGATCTTTCAGAGATCTGTAGAGGCCCGAAAAGAGAAACAGGAATAAAGGGACATAGAAGGGCTTCCTTTCTGTGGACCTGCTAAACTCTGTGGGAAAGGAGAACTTGCAATAAGGCTTAGGTATCCCATACACAACATTTGTGAGCCTTTCAATGGGCTGCTACCAACCCCTAAGCTTTAAGACACTCAGAAGGGCTCCCCTAATCCTCCACAAGCCTCATTGGGGGTCCACTATCTTTTCTTCAAGACTTAGGATGTTCCTCAAGGCCACCTCTAGATCCTCTTGAGCCTCTTGTTAGCCCATAACCCCATTTTAGCTTCTTCAGGGAGCAAGAGCCAACTAAAGAGCTGAGATGTCTAT
Organism: Dermatemys mawii; assembly: GCA_007922305.1. Classification (NCBI taxonomy): domain Eukaryota; kingdom Metazoa; phylum Chordata; order Testudines; family Dermatemydidae; genus Dermatemys; species Dermatemys mawii. The sequence continues at coordinate 12,173,599 of ML677333.1, read as the reverse complement.
AATGTTCAGGGATGGAGGGTGGAATGGGGGCTCTGATAAGCATCTGAAGGCTCTCAGAAGTGTTGTAAGTGGCATGAGGAGCCTCACAACTACAGATGGCGGAAAAGGGGAACTATTTTGGCAATTTTTTTGTGAAAAATTCCTTATGGTTTTTTCCATCAAAATGTCAATAGTCTGACATTTTTTTTATCAGAATTTTGACCACGTCTATAGCTGGTCAGAAGACGGGATAATTATTTTGCTAAACTTTGTGGAAAAGAAATGATCCCCCTCAGCCCATCCCTTTTTTAAGGTCTAAATTTGAAATTTCAATTAAAAAGTGTCAATAAACTGAATGTGAGAAAATTTTAACCACCTTTAGACAAGGATTGTGGGATTTGGAAGATGCCAAGACAACCTCACAGGATTCACAGGAGTAGAGAATGGAGGACCATTGGAGGAAGCTCCTCTATAGAACCTGGGCAAGAGAAAGCAAGTTGGAATTGAACTGACACCACTAACTCCTCTCATACAATACCAGTCATCAAACGATGACCCATTTTGACACAGGTAAGTGCAAAAACAGAGGTGAACAATCTTCTGAACCATCCAGGCCCTTAAAAACGTATTTTTCAAACAAAGCTGTGTTCTTTTTAAGATAGGACTTGGCAAAGGAAATCAGAGACCACTTTGTTTTTTCATACCTCATAACTAAAATGGACACCTTGGAATCATTAGTGGATCTTAAGCAAATTAAAATATTTACTTAATATACAGCAATTTAACTGAAATAGAGAGACGGAAATGTATTTCTCCCAGTACCTCATCTGTTCTAATGGCTCCTTGAATACAAAAAAAATGCCTGCTGCTTGACTGAAGGGTGTCCAAAAAGCAACACAGTGGACAAAAAGCTTGAACTGGTTCTGCTGCGTTCATTTATGATATCAAAGCAATATAATCTGACAAGAGGTTTCAAACTGACATGGTCCTTCAGCTCCTAAAAGCCACAGACAAGGAGCTGTAATCTAATTTACACAAAAACACACCAATAAAATAAAGTTGTCCAGTTAATAAGTCAAATCACCTATTCTCTTCCAATAGAGAGACCACTTAAATGACGGCGATATCAAATAATATGTCTTGATTCTTCCTATAAGCGAGGTAACACACAAACTTGATGTTCAATTTGTCCAATAGTCACCACTTAATAACTGTAGTGTCTTTATTCTAATGCTCTAAATTACAATTCACATTAATTTAATTAATTTGATCCAACACCAGTCATGGTTTTGCCTTTTAAATAGAAAATGTGTGGCACTTATTAGCCTCTCTAATTGTTCTTTGAGTTTCCAAAATTAATTCAAGTTTGCAAATCCTTCACTTCCTGTTATTTAAACCCAGACTTTTTAAATAAAACTAATTCAATCTAGAACAATATCCATGTTTTTTAGATTAAGGGAAGCCTCTTACATAAAATCATGACAACCAGTGCTAGCTAATTTTAATAATGAGCCAGTAACAACTAGCTCTTACATAGCACTTTTAATCTATAGACCTCACATGTTTTTTGGAAAGAGGATATTGTTCAGAGGAGGAAAGTGAGGTGCAGAGAGGCAAAGCAACCTGCCCAATAACCGGGGCAAGAATTCCCAGCTTTATAGGCCCTGTTGATTAACGGGGAAAGAATCTCCTAAATCCATGAAATCTTCTGAATCCATCATCCTGAATGGAGGGTTGCTTGCTATGCTGCTCCTCTGGCTGCCATTCTGCCCTGGTACCACAGCTCCTGTGGGAGATGGGCAATGGGGCCTGCATTAAGACCCACAGGAGCAAAATATTGCTGCTTCCACTGCCATTAGTAGACTTTTAATCCAGTAGACAAAGTGTTCACAGGAAACATTACTGCTGAGTTAAGTCTTCTGGCTTTGTTGACAGAGAGAGGAAGAAATTTCTTGTGACATCTTTTGAATTCCAAGTAAGATACAGTAGGCAGTCAAATACAAAGCCAGAGAAGAGAATTCTGCAAGGAAAGTACCTTTCATCAGTGTGTGCAGAGAAGCCAAGTACTAATTATGATGAGTTTCAACAAATGCGGGACATGAGTCATGACGAGTTTGCAAATGAAAAACTCACTGTATCCGAAACACAGAGCTCAAAACCAGGCATGGTGTCTATACATCACTGTAGTGAAATTGCCTTAGCATATAGTAGACTAAACAGCTTATTTTGGTTAGTATTTCATTTTTGGGAACAACATACATGGAGTCCTGGTACCTTTTATCTAATCTAGAAAAGATTGTTTGATTGTGCTGTAGAGAAGTCATTAGTAATCAGTTAATTAGTTAGGGACAAACTCTGCACCAGGGGGAGAGGGTTCAAGGAGCTTTCCCACATGCTTTTCAGATCTGCATAGGGGACCAGTTCCATACGCATAAGGACTGGTGTGTGTTTGTGTGTGTGAGTGTGTGTGTACTAATTCTCTGCTGCCTTGCACCTTGGCTAGTCACAACAATACAAAGTGGGTGTAGAATGCTACCTACTCAGAATGGTAGCATTTCACATTCTCTTTGCACTGGGATAAATGATTACACAAGTTGCAGGACAACAGTCAATCAGGCCCAGGGCCCATAATGTCACTGGACAGCACAGCTGGACCAATGCAGAATAGGTAGGCGAACTTTATGCTGCACCCTAAGAAATGCTGCATTTAACTCCTGTGTTTCCATCTTCATTGCTGCCTTCCTCGAGCACAGAGTCTTTGGGTATGTGTTCACTACCCGTCAGATCGGCGGGTAGTGATCCATCTATTGGGTATCAATTTCTTGTGTCTCATTTAGACAGTATAAATCAATCCCCAAAGGCACTCCCTGTCAACTCCGGAACTCCAGCTCGCCAAAAGGTGCAAGAAGAGTCAACAGGGGAGCCCGCTGCCACTGTGAGGATGCTGGGTAAGTCGACCTAAGATGCACCGACTTCAGCTACGTTATTCACATAGCTGAAATTGCATATCTTAGGTCGATGCTTTCCCTTCCCTCCCCCTGCAAGTGTAGACCAAGCCTTTGTGAAATCCTACAGGAGCAGTGCACCATCGCACCTTCTCTTCACACATCCTGTGCCTTAAAGTCACAATGTAGGGCCTGATCTAAAGCTCAGTGAAGTCAGTGGGAGTCTTTCCACATTCCTTAATGTTTCTATACCACTTTGAAGATGGAAATAAATGACATATAAGTGTTAAGTACTATGATTACTGTAGAGTACACAGCCACATAAATGAACTCAAAAAATGCCATGTGCATTTCATAATGATACAGCACACATTTGTAATTTTCTCTAGCCTAAAATCATTGTCTATTTATAAATTAGTATGCCCATGATTATCAATTAGCCATTCAGAGAGCTATTCATTAAAAAGCCTTGCTCCATTACATGCTTTCAAGTAACTTTTTTTAGTAAAGACTTTACCAAAATCAGTAAAGTCTATTTAGAGTCTATGGGTCAAAGTACGTACTGTCTGTACTTTCTGTATTGCACTTGCTGCTCCACTTAGCTCTACATTGTTTTGCAACAGCTTCTGAGCAACATACTCAGGACTTTAACACTTCCCTTACCACATCAGAGGAGTTTAGCTATCCAAACATTTGATCTTTCAGAAAAAAGAAACAATCTTCTTTAAAACAGAAAGAAGATTGGTTTGAACCATTTTTGTTTAGAAACAAAGTTATACATGTTGTAGAACAGTACTCTGTGCATGTGCAATAAATAACTTTATTTCTATAGCTACTTTTTGTTTAGCATTACAGTGTGAGTTAACAGTTCTTGTTCTCCTGGCCCTTCATCCCAACCCTGGCCAACATTCCCTCCACTGTAAGGATCTGAGTCCCTTTGTGCCTTATTTCAATGTACAACAATTGAATCACACTGCACATTCAAATAATTATTTGCACATTCAAAAAACCTCCAATGTGCATTTATTTAAATGTGTGATCCTCCCTTTGTTACTGATCACACAAGGAGACTGGTGATGGTTTTTGCAATTAATAATTTTCTTCTACTTGACCATCAGTGTGGAATATTAAGAGATAATTCTAGATCATTTGTTTCAAGGAGGAATATTTTTTATATTTTCTAGACTGTGACATATACAAATCTCCTTCTGTCTTTTCTAAACTAAGGTAAGATAAATATAGAAATCTTTGGGGTATGTGAGATGTACCATAAATGAGAAAACAGGTCAAAGTCTCTATAAAAAAAACTACAGTAGATCTAAAGTACAATTGATTCCAATGAAGACTGATTTAGAGTTTATTGAACCAATGGAAGGATCTAAAGCTGAATATGTACAATAATAATAACTGGATTTGTAGGGAAAAAATGGTGATTAAGGCTCTGATTCAGCAATGTACTTAAGCTTGTGTGTAATTTTATGTTAATTGGCCTAATTATGTGCTTAAAATTGTATACATGTTTACGTATCTCATTGAATCAGGGCCTCAATGCTTAGTTATAGAGTTGAACCCTTTTTGTTTCTGGGAGGTCATAAACAGACATTCAAACCAATATGATGCTCACCAGAAGCCAAAATTCAACGTCTTGGAGAGCTACAGAAATTTATGGATATTAACAAGACACACAGAGTCCATTTCTGTAAACAAATGACTTGCATATAGAGTTTCTGAGCATGAATACATGTTGCCCCCCAAAAATTGAGGATTTACACATGCAAATACTGTCTGAAGTGACTTTGCACAAATGGGACTTGCATGTGTACATTTCATTATTGTGCATAGACAACTGCTAGAACTAAAAAAACATACAGGCAAAGATGGAGACCACACTTCCATGTGTGGTCCCTGAAGTATTTTTATGCAAGACTAGCATGATTAGAGTAAAATAACCAAGATTTGGCACTAGTAAAACAAGTGAAACAGACTTGAAAGGTAACCAGGCCTTTGTGATTTGACACATTGGGAAAAAATTGCCAAGGTCTTTGTGCTGGGGTAGAAATCCTTTCATAACATAGATCCTTAGTACTTGTTTCTGACCTATGTCCTCAAAAGGCGAAATCCACATCAGAATATCTCATAACTCAGAACCTAGTATACTATCCTGCATTCTGGGACACCCAAGCTCAAATCCTTTCTCCATCAGATAGGGAGGAGATTGAACCTCGGTCGTTCACGGCAGAGGTCAGTCCCTAACTAGTGGGATAAAGGTTACAAGGGAGGTACCACCATGAATCCACATATCCACGTACCTCATTTTGTGAATGTCACCTCAGCCCCAAAAACATTTTTTGGATGAAACTATTTGGCAAACTGGTGACAAATTCAGAATAATTTCTGTTTGCCAGAAATATTTGGGGGGGGCAAATTTAACTCTTTGCTGAAAAAATTCTTCCAGCTCTAATGTGCAATTGTGTTAGGTGTAGATGAAAACCATGCCATAACATAAGTCTGAAGAGTTTTAAACATAGGTGTAAATATGAACAGTGCTCTGCATGACTTTTATAGTGTTCCCAAGTTTTCTAGTATTATTTTATTCAAAATGTACATATAGGTTAACCTCTACCAGATTATCCCATTTTCCAAGTCCCTTTGGGTGGCTATTTAAGAATGACTTCACTGCATATTATTATATGTCCTTTGAAGAAATCCAGCACTACTGGCTTCTGGTGCTGAAGCAGATTGGTGGGACTCTGCTAATAAGACAGCTCAAGACATCACTGTATCTATTAATGTACCTGAATTTAGGTCCACAAGATACTGGCCCCACTGAAGTCAATGGCAAAATTTCCATTGATGTCAGTGGGGATAGGACTTCACCCAGTACATATATAATCACTGCACCTGAAAGAGAACAGTACATCCATCAAATCAAGCAAAAAGGCCATGCTAGCACCGTGGCAGCACAACATAGGAATATTTTGGGGCCCTGATCCCATTCCCACCGTGTGAAAATATTAGTTTCATTATTTCCACAATCCAAATAAAATATGCCAACAACATATACTAATGCACTTGTTAAAAAGACCCACTTTAAATAAGTGGAACAATAGTTTTGAGGTAATGCGAAATCAGGGCCTCCATTAGCTGCCTGTGGCCCTAATGCAATTGGTTAGTCTGCTTACACCTACTGCCACCACTGACAATAATCAGTGCCTATGTTGGCGCAGGGGCCCAGAATCAAATGGATATGGAAAAAAATACACATCACTGATTCTGAATACTCAAGGAGCTGCAAAAAACACCCTCTCCTGTCTACTGCTTGCCAGAAGTCAGGTTTAGACTTGACCATGGTGATCTATGCATCTTTTTCCTTCAGCCTTGACTAATGTAATGCACTGCCCATAGGAATGAAATCACTGGCCTTGAAAAAAACACCCATTGGTTCAGAATACAGTAGTCTGCTTGGTCAGCAGCACAAGCCTCTGAGAGCACAGTGTCCCTGGGCTCTGTTCTTTTCACTGGCCCTTCGTTGAACATAGGTCAATTTTAAGGTTTCAGGTACAGATCCTCAAAGGTATTTAGGTCCCTAATTTTCATTGATATCAATGGGAATTAGATGCCTAAATACCTTTCAGGATCTGGGCCTCAGTCCTCATTTTCAAAGCCCTCCATAGGATTGACCCAATTTACCTGGCAGTCTCACTTGATATGCTCACTGTAACCTCTCATGACAGCTATGTTCCACTGGAACAATAGACTTGTCAACCTTAAAAGTGAAACTCATGCCCTATGATGGGCTGTATTAAAACAAAAATAATAATTAAAAGAATGCTTTGTTAGATCTCAGTTCCTATGCTAGCGAGCATGGTTAAAGGATCATTTCCTTTTTTGAAAATGAATATTGAAAGTTTGATGAGAAGCTCAGGAGAGAAACATTCTGGAAGTCAAAGGAAATGTAATCGCTATATGCAAATGAGATCAATTAAGTTTAGCAGCCATGTATGAGTGCAAATGAGAAAACCAATGATTTTCAAAATCTAGTAATTTGATAGCCATTAGTCTCATTAGACTTTCTCTTTAAAGCTTAATTATTCAAAAATACAGCCCAACTGAAGTGTAGTTTATAGAAGACTCACTCTTAAATTAATTACAGTGAGTTTTCTCCCTATAATTGGAAGTTACAGCAGTGATTATAATCCTGCACAGTAGATAGGAACATAGCATCAATTTAATCATGTCACTCTCATTTTGGGTTCCACCCTGAAAAATGCTGAGCACCCTGGCTCCGTCAAGCAACACATCTAAGCATATGCATAATTTTAAGCCTGTGAGTAGTCCCATTGAAGTCAATGGAGCTTTGCTCATTTACACCCACAAATGATCTGGCCTTTGATTTTTAAGGGCTTAATTTTATGCACTGTGAGCAGTCCCACTGATCACCCATCGACATTAATCTTTGCAAAGTCTGGCTCTTAGGCAGGTTTTTGTATATTTAATTTTTGTTTCTCAGTCACCTGAGGAGAGTGTGGGATAACCCTAGTGAAAACATAATTTCACTGACTGGCTATGAATCTGACATCTCTGAGATATAGCCATGAAGGGGGAAAATTTGTATGCATAAAAACAACTCAAATAATAAAAAAAACAATAGCCATCCAAGCTGGGGGCCCATTTTGTTCTCAGAAAAACTCGTGTTGACTTCAGCAGGAGTTTTGCAAAAAACAAGAATCATCCCAGCTTGAGTTTATTACAATGTCCTTCATCGTGTATTTTGTCTAGGTATAATTGAAATGACTCAGAGATGCCAGACCAAATCCTCAGTTGCACTTATTTGTACCAGTTGATTATTTGGGCCACAATGTTTCCAATTGGAATGTAGCGATAAGTCACTATATTGTAAAACTTGTCTATCCACCTTTTGTTGTCCCATGTCTCCTCCACACTTCACCGTTCCTTCATTCCCTCTTATTTATGTCATGATTATAGGGAATGGGAGGTAAGATCCACTTTCATAAATCCAATTAAGCACAGCGCAGCACCAGCAGAGAAGAGGAGCAGCAGCAGCTGCTGCAACCATGAGTGAATTCAAACAGTTTATGAAATGTGAGTTGTGCACAGTCAGTGGAATATTTATTAACTATATGATTTAAAAGGAATCGAGATCTGACAGTAATAGTGAGCCTCACCCAACAGAAACATGTGAACATGAAATGTAAAAAATGTTAAATTATTGCTTGTGCGTCAGCAAAGTGTCTGCAACATTTTATACTCTCTCCTTATAGGTGACTGGCAAATATGGAGGCAAAAAGATAGTTTTTAATTATAATATGTAACATCATCATGCATTTATACAGTTCCTTTCCTCTTGAGGGATCAGGATTTCAGAGGGGTTTGAAAATTAATTCTTCTTTATTCAAGGTGGCCGTTTTTCAATGGCCGTATTGTTATCTCAGTCATCTCTCTTTTGCTCTAGTCTGACCGAGCTAGAGAGAGATTTTAGATATCACATCACTGAAATACAGCCACCTTGGAAGGGATGGGTTAAAGCAAAGGGATGGGGCTTGGACTGACCAAAATTTTTTCTGAGATAATCCAAAATTTCAGGCCCTCTAGGTAGAATATCCCCCCACAGACTTCCCCCGAGAGTCAGCTCAGCCCCTCATAGCAGATGGCAAGCTCAGAGCAATCATCCGTGTTCTGCACAGCTGCTTGCTGCTCAGCCTCTGACTCAGAGTTTGAGCCCCTTCTGACCATGTGGCCTGTATCCAAGGTTCCTGCTCTAATCTGCCCATGACATTTGGGATAGAAACCAGCAGCTGTTTAGGAGTATCCATCATCATCTTCTGATGATTTAAGACAGGAAGTGAATACTTTCACTGGTTGTAACTACCAGACAAATTTAGTAACGTTGACTATAGTTATCCAAATAGAATGAGGCTAGAGCACCAGGGTGAATACGTGTACTCCTGAGAACAGTGTCACAGTGGGTCCTTAATGAGTGCAAATGGGGCTTGATCCAATTCCCATTGAATTTAATGGGAATTTTGCCTTTGACTTTAGTGGAAGCAAGTTGATAGATAAGAAGGAAGGATCTACCTGAAAGTGAAGGATCTACCTGACACACTGTCATATGTGAATACGCAATCTGAGCAAAATAAATTTACCTCCGTCCCAACTCTATGTCCGTCACAACTGCATAGTCAATGGAATAGCTTTCCTAGGTGAGGAGCAGTTAATCCCGTGCCCCAGACACATTGTCTTAGGAGGTTCCACAGCAGCAAGAGGACTTCACTGAGCAACCCCCGCAGAGTACTGGGACACTTTCAAAAGTGCTTTCAAGTAAAGAATCTATGTGCATGTTATGGTAGAGGGTCCAAAGCACCAGGCACAGGATTTCCTTGAGAAGCCTGTTTCCACGACTTAGCTCTGAGAGGCCCTTAATGAGAACATGTAGAACTAGGACAAGCTGCAGTGTCCCAATTATATCTTTGACCTAATGCTGCCACTGATCCCATCCAAGGGCTGTAGCGCCCTGCCTCCTCCTCCTCCTTCTTTCTGGAAGCAATGCTTGCATGCAGGAGAGTGTCAGAATATAAGAATGGCAGCAGAGTCTGCTGCCTGAATGGAAGGGCTTAAAGAACAGGGAGCTTTCTTGGGCACTGTTGCGGGCCTGGCACCTTACCGCCCCTTTAGGGCAGGGGGGATGGGGTGTTGGAACCTTGCCACTCTCAAGTTCATGTGCTTGCCTCTCTGTGGGAGTCCCAAAGTGGCCTGATGGCCTCCCTCCATGCAATCACCCCTTAGTTAGGGTAGTGGGACCTAGCAGTCAGAGTCCATATAACTTGCTCCCAGCATCGGAGCAGTGTGTCCCAAAGACCAGAGTACATATAATCACCCCTCACTAGCGGGGTAGCATGGCCTAGTGGCTAGAGTTCATAGAATCACCGCTCACTGGCAGGGTAGCGTGGCCTAGTGGCCAGAGTCCATATGATTCCCATGCTGAGCCACACCCCCCCGAACCAGGGAAGGGAGAAGGTGGCTTGGCAGGAGGGTAGGGGGATTTCGGCCCACCCTCTCCACCAGGTCCCGACCCAGGACCCTGGTAGTGGCAATATCTGCCCGAAACACGCCGAGCTCTAAAGCCATTTTCTTTTAAAGTTCCCCTGGGTCACTTCCTACCAGAACCTCCAGGCCCTCCATGTCTAGTGTTCCTCCAATCTGTTCCCCCTGTGGCAATGTGTTCCATCTGGGTGTTGAGGTGCATCCCAGCTTGGCTGGCTTCTGGATTCTGGAGCACAGGCTCTCCCTCCTTGGGAGCTAGCAGTGTGCCTCCTTCCTCTCCGGTGGTGAGCCCCGACTGAGCAGCTCCACAGGCTTTTATACCTGTTCTTCAGTTGGAGCATGCCCAGCAGAGCCTCGGGGGGGGTGGAGAGGGGGCTTCCTCTGCTAGGAAGAAAAGGTTAACCCCTGCAGTACCAGTGTGGGGATGCTCTGCTCTGTCACAGGCACCCAGGCATGGTTCAGCCTCCATCTGCAATTAGATCTTTTATGTCTAAACAAGGTGATTGCATGATCGTTCAGACCAGGTCTGTAGAGAGGCCTAAGTTCCTGGGCTGGTTAAGGCCATAAACTTATAATATAAATTGTAACATTTAATTACAATATGAAATTATGAAATTAAATATCATGATTTAAACCTCTAAACATTTTGGAGACAGTTTATATGCAAGACCATATATAAAGGAAAATTGCATTGTAATGTATGATTCTTTATGGGTTTCTTCGACTTTAATATTATATAAAATTCATGTTACTCTGTGCCACATTTATGGAGAAATTTATAGCCAAAATATAGCTATTTTATTTTATTTTGCTGCAGAAGCAACACAGAAAATTGCATTTGACTATCTCTCTGTTTGACTTGCAAGATTTTGCTGTGAACTATGGAATTCATTTTTGTTTAAATTAATTTAAAAAAATCCACATTATAAGATTTCACTAATCACTTTGTTAATTATCAATGCTTTTATTAAATCAGAGAAAAATATAGGAGCTTTCTATGGGCCAAACCAATATCTGAACATTTCCATTTGCATTAACCAAAGACTGTGTAGCCTAGAGATACAGTTATTGCAGGTTGCTCTCCTCCCAGATCAGAGGTCCCATGTGTGGGTTTATGAACCATTAGTGTGTGGGGGGGGAGGGGTGGTAAGTTAGCACTAATTGTCAGAGAGCTGACCGTTATCAGTTAAATAGCTAACCTTCTCTACTGTGACTTTTTGTATAGATGTAATTTTACAAGCCAAACTTATAATTATTTAAACTCGCATTTTTATATGTTAAATGATACATATTGGACAAAAATAGTATACAAAATACATAGTGGCAAAATAGAGAGACATTTGATTCAAATAATATTTCAGCCATGAACATTTAAATGAGAATAAAAATGCCCAAGAGGATGTCACCGTTTTCCATCTTTGTGTTATACAGGAGTGCACTTGTAAAAAATAATAAAAACAAAAGAACTATGGCCACAGATACATGGGCATTGTTCGATGGTCATTATGTGGATGGAAGAGTGATCCTTCAAGCCCAAAGCCACAGTCCCCCATCATTTACCCTAAAGGAGAAGTCCTTCAGTTATGAGATAATAGTGTGCTTTGTTGTCATTTGGACCAAGCACTAGACAAGTACTAGACATGTCAGGCCATGGTATTACACATCAACAGAGCAGAGAAAGAAGCTCCAGGATAGGAGGGTAGCAAAACGTGGGAAGTGAGTTCTTAACTCTCTGCTATCCTACTTTGTTGTATTATGTCCTTACAAAGCCTTCTCCTCTCCCTTAAATGTGACATGCTGCTTCTGAGTCAGTATCTTTGGCCTTCTGCAGCGTGCGGTGGCTGGAAGACTTGGTGTCTCAGCCAAGGAAATGGCTGATTTTAGACATGTCTAATATTATATTTGGTCACAGAGACGTGTATGTATGTGGTGGAAAACACAAGTTATTCAGCTCTTCCCAAATAAGTGTCAATAAAAAAAATTAGACTGAATCATTATGTATTTTGTTCAATCACATCTTGGAGAAGCTATTTTAGAAAACATTTAGAAATTGAAATGAAGAAAGAAAGATGTATTCCCTCCGCTCCCCTGCCTTTAAAACTAGGTTGCCTAACTTATTGTGTACAGTATAGGCCTCAGTTATGTTAAGATACAAAGTGACACAGGCTTTTGATACCATCTCCCATAACATTTTCATATGCAAACTAGGGGAAAATGGTCTAGATAAAATTGCTATAAGGTGGTGCACAACTGGTTGAAGAACTGTTTGCAAAGAGTTTATTAAATGGTTCACTGTCAAACAGGGTGTATCTAATAGGGTCCCCCATGGGTCAGTCCTGTGTTCAGTACTATTCATTAGTGACTTGGATAATGGAGTGAGGAGTATGCTTATAAAATTTGTAGCTGACACCAAGCTGCGAGGGGCTGAAAGCATTTTGGAGGGTGGGATTAGAGTTCAAAACTACCTTGACAGATTGGAGAACTGGTCGGAATTCAACAAGATGAAACTCAATAAAGAGAAGTGCAAAGTACTTCGCTTTGGGGAAAAAAAATCAAGTACAAACTGGGGAATAACTTGCGAGGGGGTAGTACTAGTGAAAATGATCTGGGGGCTATAGGGATCATAAATGTCTCAACAATGTGATGCAGTTGTGAAAAAGGCTTGTATTCTGGGGGATATTAACAGGACCATTGTATGTAAGACACTGGAGTTAACTGTCCAGTTCTCCTTGGCACTGGATGCCTTGTCTGGAGCACTATGTTCAATTCTGGGTGCTGCACTTTGAGAAAGATGTGGACAAATTGGAGATCAACAAAGATGATAAAAGGTTTAGAAAATCTGGCTGGGGCAGAATGGTTAAAACAATGGGCATGTTTAGACTTGGGAAAAGATGACTCAGTGGGAATCTGATAATCTTCAAATATGCTAAGGGCTTTTATAAACAGGACAGCGATCAACTGTTTTCTGTGTCCACTGAAGATATGATAGTTATGAAGATAAGACAAGAAGTAATGATCTTATTCTGCAGCCAGGGAGATTCAGATTAGATATTATGAGAAACTTTCTAACTATAAAGGTAGTTAAACTCTGGACTAGGTTTCCAGTGGAGGTTGTGGAATCCCCATTATTGGAGGCTTTTAGGAACAGGCTGGACAACACCTGGTATGGATGGCCTTGTCTTAGTGCAGGGGGCTGGACTTGATGACTTTCTTGAGGTCTCTTTCAGCCCTACATTTCTATGATATTTTCAGGGAACAAATATAAAAAAGTCTTAATCTGTATTAAAATTTTGTTTAATTTAATCAGGGAACCACAAACATTAGAATGCCTTAAACATATAGTTATTGTATGATATTACTACAGGGCAGAGTTAAGGTCGTTTCAGTGCCTACTCTGTGCATTTCCATACCTTAATGTTTGGATTAATTTTTAAGTGTAATGTTAATTGTGAATTTCCTGGGTTTATAATAGTTGGTTTGTGGATAATTATAAAATTCCAGAAATGTTTACCGTTAAGTGACTTTAATTCCATCTTAATGCATTTTTTTGGCCAGGGAATAGATACATACAGCCATAAATGTATATATTCATTTACAGTTTAAATCTTTCCCTTTTTCACCTATTAGTGCTATGAAACATTTTTATAGAGAAACAATTTGCAGACCATTCTCAAAGTTCTCGTAAACTTTTTTATGTAAGCATATTTTTCCATTTCACAGACTTTTAAATCCTTTAGGATGCAGCATCTGGTTTTCTGACCGCTACTGCAAACCTGGAAATGCGCAGCTACAAACATGCTTTGAAGTGTGAAAGAGAAGGGCATCAAGCAAGAAAAAATGGTAGCAAACAAAGAAATCAAAATACAGGTTTTTCTTTTTAGGGCCATCATCTAGAACAGCCTTCTCAAAACTAAAAATACCAATCAACAAGCAGAAAGACATAGGAACATTCCTGTCATTGTGTGACATCCACATCATTATCCATTAAAGTTAAATTGCTTTGTCTCTTGGGAGGTGGAGGAAGGAAAGGTAGTTATGTGATCAAATCACCGCCATATGCTCTTGTTTTTTTTTTTCCATGATCAGTTCAATCATGTATTTACTCACCAAACTCATTAGAATTGCAATGGCAATCAGCATGAGGAAATGGTCTCCATCTATCATCCTGATTCCAACAAGAAGAGGTAACAGACCATTTTAGTTACAATGTATTAATGCTCATTACTGCCCTAATAAAGATTTGTGTTGCTTTTCCAAGAAACAAGCTAATCTGTGATTTCTTTTAGCTTTCAAAGGAATATCAGATTGGTTTTTACAGGTCATAAGCTCACTAGAGCAAGGAAAGAGGTATCAATCTTACCATCATGAAGCATACTTTCTTAAATAAAAGGAAATTAATATAAATAAACTGAGACAAAATTACAGGAGCCTGCATTTTACTGGTGCAGAAAGCACTGAATGTCTCTTGATTGACTGTCGATTGCTGTGTATAAGCAGAGCATTGGAAATCAGCCTTGAAACCACTCCTGTAATATGGTTCTCGCTGGAAAAGCTTAGAATCCATATCTACACAGGACATGGACAGTACTAAATCAATAGCTAGTCTCACATCTAAGCACATATTCTTGTGCAATGTTTAATTTACCAAATGCACACCAGACATCTTATTTATTATCTAGATTTACGCATAATATGGATCATCAGCTCAAGAACATTTATAAGTACTTTGGAAGACCAGAGTCAGAAGAGATCGTTCAAAATATCATTTCCTGATTAGTTTTCTTGACATACAAGAAAAAGTCCAGAGGATATATTAACACTATGTACTGGACCTTTCTTTATGTCATGTTTACTAACTCACTAGATTTCAAAAGGAAGCGGCGGGTTGTGGCATACTATATGCATACCGATTAAATGAAAGACATGTCACAACCCCTCTTGTCTGCTGTTGCACATCACAACCATTTTGTGGGATGGCATATCTGAAAAGCAGGTGTGACAGATCTTTCACTTGCACAACATGGTGTTAAAAAACACTGACTCCCAGGCAGAATTTTGGATAAAGGTTTTTATTTTACTATGTTCTCTCATATATAGTGTTAAAAGTTATAGAAAAATGATAAACATTTTATTAGGCCCAAAAATTTGAAATATCAGCTCATAATGGCCACGTGAAATGTCACACATTCATGTTTATTTATGCTGAGTTGTACATATCTTTTTAAATTATAGACTCATGATGTATGGAAAATGAGACCCTTTAAATGGGACAGTTCATATCGGACCAGAATTATAACTGTTTAATTCTACCATGGTTTACAAATGGAATCAAGTATCTCCAAAGATGGTCCCAAATCCCTGCAATATTCTTGCCTACTGAAGTTTGTGTTAGCTACAGTCGGTCATAAGCATGGTCATACATTTAGGAACAAAGAATGGAGGTGACATAGAGTGCTGGGCTGTATCCAGGAAATCTGTAATTGTGAAAAAGAGGCGAGCGTGAGAAACCAACTGAGTATGAGCTCCCAGTGCAGTGCTGTGGCAAAATGGGCTAATGCAAGTCTTGGATTTAAACCATTACTGGCCCAGTTCTGGCATCCATACTTTAAAACAAAGATGTTGAAAAACTGATAAGGATTCATAAAAGAGCCAACGGAATGATTTCAGGTCTGGAAAATCAGCCCTTACAGTGGGAGACTAAAGAAGCTCAAGCTATTCAGTTTACCAAAGAGAAGGTTAAGAGGTGATTTCATCACAATCTGTAAGTCCCTATACAGGGAGTAGATAGCACAGGACTCTTTAATCTAGTATTCAATGGTATAACAAAATCCAATCGCTGTAAAATAAAGATTGGAAATGAGATGCAAATTTTTGATAAAATGGATAATGAATCCTTGGGACAAGCTAGAGTTATGGCAGATTCTCCATCACTCAAGTCTTTAAATTGATGTCTTCTAAAAAGATATATTGTAGCTGAACCAGAAGTTATGCTCTTGATGCAGGAATTACTGGGTGAAATTCTATGTCATGAGCTATGCAGTGGTTTGGACTATATTATCACAATGGTCCCTTATAACAGGAAATTGCTAATAAGTTGTTTCAATTTTTCATCAACACGTTCAAATTTTCAAAATGTTCCAGCCAGCATTATAACCTTGTATGTATGAAAATATACATTCACAGTCCTAGTAGCACCTATATTATCAAGGTTGCTATAGGCCACTCATTCCATCTGAAAGCTGCCATAACCTTTGCAGGTGAACTAGCCTTTACATTGGCCAGTATCAAGACAGAAAAATGTGATTCAGCGATGCCTTATTATAAAGATGCCTATTTATAGCCAAATCATGTCTTTTGGGGGATTTTTTCTCTCTCCCCCTGTCCCCCAAAAGGTGGATCCAACATAAAATGTTAGTTGGAGTAAGTTCTCCTCACTTATTGCCCTGACTCAGAAACACACTTAAATACATATTTAACTTTAAGCAGGCCCAAAGTGTTCAAGTCACTTACCTAAGATTTGTACCAAGGACTTGGTGGAAAAAGTTGATCCATAGTGGCTATTTGATGTTAGAACATAAAGCATTTAAGAGGAAGGAAGACTTAGGAGCATGGAAATGCACCATAAGGACTGACCAATCTGAGTGCTGTTTGAAGAGTTTTAATTTTGTTGGCCAGAACTCTTTGGAAATAAGAGAAACATTTATACTTGGAAGTGGTCTTGCAAAACCATTTTCTCCCATGTATAACTTGTTCTGTGGATGTAACAGAATATTCCATTTCTGTCAACTTTAATAATGGTAAAGGAAAAGGTGTATGCAGAAGCAAGGAAAGCCAACTTTTTGACCCAGGCTGTTGCAGTCTGTTCCCATGGTTAAGCATAATATTGCTGATACATGATTCCTTTTTCCCATGGAAAGAATACCTGCCATAAGTAGAATTTATGCCTTTCCCCGAAAGAGTGACTCTTTTACTGGTAGCAACTTGGCAGGTACTTGTTTTATTTTTCAGATATTATGGTTACAAAAATAAAAATGTGCTTGGAGAGGTGGAGGTGGGGTGGGGAGGAAGCAGATTCTTCCTCTAGATTACATCAATTTGCACCAGACCAACTCCATTGACTTTGGTGGAGTTACTCCTGATTGACACAGGAGTAAGTGAGGAGATTCAGGCCCTGAGATTTAATTTTGGTTTGCCATGCAGGGAAATTCTCTTACAAGAAGAGATCTAGATTGCTTGCTATACTGGGCACAAGCAAATAATATGTGTAACCCTTCTGCCCATCAGAGTTGGCAGCAACAAGGGCCGGGTTCAGTATCCAGGGGTTCCATTCCAATAGCACAATACAAAAAAACCGGCTCGAGCCCCCACCCAGTGACCTGGGACAACCATATACCACTCCTCTGGGCGTCTGTAAGAGACAATACTTCCCCTCTCGCAAGCACAGAGTCTGAGTGTACCAAAGCCTTTTAATAACAGGGAGAAACAATGTGGCATTATATTGGGGAAACACCACAAACAAGGTTAATAAACCAAACCATGAACCAGAAGCCCCCCTCCCAGCAACTAGGCCGTGGCCTTCCCTTTGGCTCTTGAGTTCCACAACCCCAAAAGTCACTCAATAGCCCCAAAAGTCCAACAGCCCAAGAGTCTCTGTTCTTGGTCAGTGCAGAGTTCAAAAGTCAATTGGCAGAGTCTTACCTCCAGCCTGGGTGGAATTGGAGGGTAGGGCACGGGGCACCTTACGTGGTCCGAGGCCAACTGCGCTGCCTCTCCGTGAGGTTCC